>BJCM01061882.1:0-25305 GCA_018326385.1 Flaveria bidentis | reverse complement strand
CTTTTGTTCTTCTTCTCCTTTTCTTTGATTTCTTCTTTATTGTTTCTCCAATCCAACTCCAACTTATAATACGTCTTTGGTTATCATCCTTGAACATTTTGATACTCCTTTTAAGCTTCGAATTCACCCTTGTTATGCGTTTAACCTGCAACTACACTCAATTGCGTAGTTATCTTATTCGACACGTATATAAACAATAAACGCACATATAAATCATCAATTACGCACATTAACAACCGTGTTTTACCCAACGCATCAGTTGCCTCGCTTCATAAGTCCCATTCTCAAAGGCTCAGGGCGCATTTTCAAGCCAAGTTCCGGCCAAAGATTGTCTGAACATATCTAAAACAATTACACCAGTCCAAAACAAACCTGGAATCAACATAAACCAACCTAAACTAGCCCCAAACAAGCCTAAAACTGTCTAAAACCCCTAATAATGATGTTTTTTTATACAATGCATCTTACATTAAAAAAAAAGCCCTCATTTTTTACAAGCCTTGCGCCTAGGCCCAAAGCTCACCCTTTGCGTCTTAAGTGCGCCTTCGACAACTGTGAATTTAATATGACTTATTTGAAACCGGACATATCCCATATGAGTAGAAATTATGACTTCTATTCATCAAGTATCCCATGAATTCTCTCTCATATTTCTTTTACACTTTCATTGTATGGTCACATCTAATGCTTTTGATAAAGAACAAAAACTTATCAAGGGTGGGTGGGGAGGGATCAGAATATGATTTTGTGACTTTTAGGGGACAAGAGAAGGAGATTCCCTTTCTCCATCATATTATTTCATTTTTTAACTTGTACTTTCAGATTTAACACAGGGACAATCCTACAGCATTTGTAAAGAAAGAATAAAATAAGCAAAGAGCAACAGAGATCAAACCTTTTAACACAAAATAATGTTATGGTGTCCTCCAAATTATTAAGAATGTACCAAACTGCAATGTGTTTTACGGCTGCCTTGAACAATCACCGAAAAGTTATCCATGCTTGATATAGAACATGTTTCTTTTAAAAAGATATTCTGCAACATATTGTGTTGGGCTTTCAGTTATTCTTGCTATTCCCTCTCATGTTGCAGCAATCTAGAAGCCATATTTCCCAAAAGTTTTGTAGACATGACATCCCATAAACCATCAGTAGCAATTATTAAACACTCAACCTAATTGGTCCCGGTGGTAAAAGTTAACCCGGGAACCAAACTTGCATATGGCTTCATCAACTTATTTCTTGAAATTTTATACCATCTATAGAATCAAGTTCAAATGAGAAATCAATATACATGACAAGCATACAAAGTTACAAAAGTAGTGAACCGGTTTGCTTCTCACGGATCCTAAGCCTGTCAGAAAATGGATGTAAAAGTTTAAAAAATAGAAAATAAAAAAGCGAGAACAATAATTTGTAACCTATTGCCCTCATCATGGCGATTGACAATCCTTTCTATTTCATCTTGCTTCTAAGATGCATTAATGAAAAACACTGCATCATTAGAAAAATTGCATTATTTTTCTGAACTTTAGCATCCAGGTTACAATATGTGCCAATAGAAACCAAACTACATATAGTTACCAAATTAGCAACCTAGTTATACTTTATTAATAATTGTAGAGACAAATTTCCTCTTCAACCAGAAGAAAGTCATTTTTTGTTGATTATACAAAAATCACTGATGTTGCATATTGTTTGTCATTTTCGTATACATGTATGTTTCTCAGGGCAATTGATGTGATACTTACTATTATCAAATATAAAGTTTGAATATATATTTTTAAAACTTGTAGATAACTTTATTTATAACTTTTTTGTTAAATAAGCATTTTTTTTTGCATATGATATGGTGGCAAGCATGAAGCATGGCATCAACTAGCGGGTGGTTGCTAAAACAGGTAATAAAATACTAAGTTGGTTTCTGTTTACATCAATTATAAAGTTGGATGCTAAAAACAGGGAAAATAACAAGTCCATTTCAACTTTGTGCAGTTTGCCCTTGGAATAGTAACCAACTTGATTTATGTCAAGAAAAAAATCCAAAAACCTTCAAACATTGTGATTTAAGTTGATGACCTAACTTAACAAGTTTTCATGTCACATGTTAGTGCCACATCGGCGCCACACATGCAAAAAGGTGAATGTGATCAAAACTTACCACCACGCTGTTGTTTTTTTACAGCCAATGGGATTAGATTAACATAAATCACAACTTTTTGAAAACTTGAAGTTTTTCATCTTAAAGACAAATCAGACCAAACATGCTTTCCTATTTATGTAATTAGCCTGATTTTTATTAAACCTTCAGAGAAGCAAGAGACCTTCTCTGTAGTCAGAGGAATGGAGTAGGAACCATGGCAAAGAACCACAAAACTATCACCACAATTTGCAGTAACAATTTGGCAAGGTGAAATAAGCACAACTAATGCAGTTGATTCACCTGAAAGATACTTCAAGCAAGCTTTATCGACACTGCATAAGCCTTAGACGGTGCAGATTGACATCTTTTTGTTCCATTCATTTGTACATTCTTTGGATCCCCGTGCTTCTTTCAGTGCCCACTGCCCAGTGCAGTCAATCAGCACAATACTCACTCACTCACCTGTGTCATTTTAATGAATCAATGACTAGAAACCTGGTTGGAATTGCATCATCCATCCCACTCAGTTCATCAAATTTTAATAAACACAAATAAGGAAACAAAATTAAAAAAATTAAAAAAAAAACACTAGTACTCTATGGTCAATCCCCTACACGTGGGAATCATGAACAATAACATATGTCATAAAAAGAAACAATGACAATGGTGTTCTTCTAGGTAACATATACATGTGTGAGCACCTGGATGTTGATTCTCATCATGTTGAAGATGTCTTGTGATCAACTCAAAAGAGATAACTTGTCAAAACACTGGTAATACATGGTTGCATCATGTAGAGTCATAACATAATTCATACTCATAATATTATACATAATTGTAACCACAACCCATAAACAGATATAAATGCATATGTTGATGATATAACTCTTGGATTCTAATATTAAAGCATATTATAACAGATTAGAAAGGGAAGGGAAACCGTGAAAGATAATCCCATTTATTAGCCGAAAGTGGCAATGTGTGTAAGAATTTGTAGTAGAACAGTCGAACAATATATTGTCAGTCTAAACTCCTACTATGACTCGATACATCCAACATCCATTATAGATTGACCAGATGAGTATTATAGATCTTTGTAACCACATGTCATATAAAATGAATATAATCTGTGATAACTTTTAATACAATGTCCCATTAGGTTGTATTTATTCATGTAAAACAACATATAGGAAATAGTCTAAAGAGAACAATAGACTTGCAACTATAGTATAGGAAAAAGCTTCTCTTTGATAGATTGAATAACAATATCATGCCTAAGCTATTACAGATGATCAAGGGAAATTGTATAAACTAATCAAATGCAGTGTGTGTAAGAATGCTAGTAGAACAACGAAATAATTCCTGTTATGAACAATTGCATCCATATTAGATGGACCAAATGAGAATTTTTGCCCATAGTAAGTCTGCCCTACAAAAATTTGGATTTTCAGTTGTGAATTTTTGCATCCATGCTCGATTACTCAAAGTGAGTCTGCCCTACAAAAAATTGGATTTTCAGTTGTTTCACCATCTAGTCCCTTAAAAGAATATCAAATTGCATCAAACTTGACCTGCACCAACTCGAATCTATTACCTTTGAATATAATTATGTTCAAGGAATTCATTGCACCCAAAAAATAATCACATTTCTTTATGATATATCGTCTCTCTCTTTTTGTCTTCTTTGTTTATCTTCTTCTCCAGTATTGTGACGTTGAAGATCTACTCACAACAATGCAACATCACCGGAATAATAACCGAATAAGTAAAGGATACAAATCCATCTAAGCTAAGCAAAAACAGATCCTATGAGAATTGCTAACAATGATCTATCAATTTATTATCATCTTCCCTAATGTTATGCACGTACATGAAGTCATGAATGATATGATGAATCGTCGTTGTTTTATATCAAACAAATCGAGAAATTAGAGAAGTATGATACGATTGGTTCACCTACGGTAATTAATATGTAAGATTCCTAATAATCAAAGAGATAAAAGAATTGCTAAAGATTTAGTTACATACCGATTAAGATGTACGGAGGTTGTCTTCTTGGTCTTTTTTTCAACATCCAGACATGACATTAGTGTGCAGAATGAATTGCAAATTAGAAGGTTTCACTGTGATCCAATGTCTACGCGAGCCTATAACCACTGCTCTTCTGAATCTAAAAGTGTGAAAATAATGAGTTTATTTATATTAACTATGATTTATATTATAGATTATAGATAATATGTATTTAACTTATACAAGTTACATATATGTAATACATTTTGTCGTTTTTGTTCCTTGGGATGAAAATAAATAAATAAATAACTATTCAATTATTTTAAATAATGAGGTTAAAAGTTTTTAACAATTAAAAAAATTAATAGCTTATAAATTATATGATTAGATAGAGTTGATTTTCATGATTATCTCGGTGGTTTTCATTTGATCACTATTCATTTCATATATTTTCTCTAAACTTGTAAAACTACATATTGTTTTAAAACACAGATTTTTAATGTATAATTTAAAATGTTCTTCAACTATTAAATGAAAAATATACAATTATATAGGTATGTTTGGTTGTAGTTGCCTCGTGATATAATATAATGAGAGTAGGTTTTCATGAGACCTATAAAATGGTGAGGGCTTATGACGATAACATGACTAGTATAAGGCTTATATGTTGGGCACAAGTTGTCATCGATCTTAAATTGCACTCTGTCATTGTAAAGATCTATCAACATATAATACCCACCTACATGCCTTTATATTACTTCGATTAGGTCTTGTAAACAACAATCAGAATACTGTCTATATTACAAAATACCGAAGTGTAATTATTGACAAACACCTAGATATTATTTTTACTATTACATAAAAATAAAAGAATACAAACATATATGAAAAAAAGCAAAAACATACTAATCTAGCATGCCATCCCAGTCATTAGCTTGCATTAGCAAGGTTAAAAGGGAACAAGTAAAACCAAAACAAGTACTAGTAGATAAACATCACAAACCAAACCATCTCATGTTTCAACTTTAAGCCCATCAAATAGGTCCGAAACCATTACTGTCGCCAGCCTTGTTTACACCAGAGCTACCAATTACCGAAGTACTAGCATGAAACGCTGACTGCCTTGAGGGTTCACCCAGTAGTTTCAACGAAAGCGGTGATGGCTCGATGTTGGGATGATGCTCAGGATCTTTTAAGCTAAGCTGTTTCGACATCCCGACTAGTTCATCTAAATTCATGGGTTCTTTTGAAAGGATTGGGATTGGTTTCACGACCCGATGGTGCGATTCATTGAGTCCTGTTTTGTTGTTATTACTAGTTGGTTCATCAAATTGGGCCATGGTTGATGGCCACACCGGAAATGGAATCGGTATGTAAGCAGGATAAAAAGCAGGTATTATTGGTGGAAGCTCGCTGACGGTTTGTGATGTTTCTTCTTTGATGTTCTCTTTTAGCCTTTCACTTGTAGAAGCTTTAACGGGTTGATCAGAATCAGGTTTTAGTGAGAGCTTAAGTGAACAGTTGTCAGAATGATCTGTACCAGCTGCTGGTGGCAGCATGAAATGATCTTCAGGTGGTTCTGCAGCCTGTGGAACACCTTAAGGATTTACACCATATTAACTTATAAAACTAATTAATCTGATTTAAGAATCAAGACAAACCATATCTGGAGCCATGTCAAATAGGCTAGAGCGTCTTTTTCTTCGAGTAGCGCTGCATTGTCTAATGAAGTATTTCTGGGCATGACTGGCAACCTGAGTAGGAGTTCTGGATGTGACGTAGGTGCGTGCTATGCCACGCCAGTCTCCTTTGCCTAGTTTTTGGAGACCTAGTAGGAACAGCCGATGCTCCTCCTCTGTCCATGGTGTACCTTCAAGCAATAATGCGAGCATTTAATACATTAAATATCCAGCGTCAAACTTTGTTAGACTGTAATTTTTATTTACCTTGCACATTTGCTTTGGATATGCGCTTTATGGAGCATAACTGCATAACAACCATAAATGTATCATACAGTTCCTGAAATTTAATGTTTACCAGCACCAAGTGTTTATCCTTTCTATTGAACTAGCATCCGAACAGTTATGGAATCATTGTTAGCCACATACTCACATATGCTTCTTGTGGGGCCATGCTTTAATTAAATTCCTTAAGTAAATGCTCTAAAATAAGTTTCAGCAGTTACCCTCTAAGTTTCTAGAGTTACCGAATTTCAGTCTAGTCTAATGTTTTACTATAGTCACCCAAATTCAATTACATATTAACAGATATTTATAAGATGACATCAGTTTTAGTATTCCTTCCCAAGGATTATAGCTTCAGTCACTGAAAGTTCTAAAACAATAGTCTATTTAAGTGATCTTTAGCTTAATGGTGTTTAAATTTGTGTCCCAACATTACCATCCTTTGTTTATGAGCAAACTCAAGGCATGTTGAGATTATTTCTGATCTCAACAAAGTTATGAATGTTGAAATTGGCATAACGTTTTGTGCATGCACATGTGCTAATTGTACTAAACTTATGTATATCGGCCTAAAGCTTCTATACACAACCTTAGGTTTAACACCAAAAACACTTGAAGTGTTAATGTATTTCACATTCTTGGTAAGTTATTTTTATAAGAGGTGATCTGGATCACTTGATATAATCTATACAAAGACATGCTAATGCTGTGGTTGTACAACGCCTAACCCCCTTTCTTAATCCTAACATATAATCCCCAATATGTTCACAAACTAATTGGCCATCAATTTGATTTTTGTGTTACAAATACCTCATGATTGAATAACGATAAACTGGCATGTTTTGGTGGATTCAAATAATATTGTCATAAGAGTCGGATCCTTTCTCTTTCCTATAAAAACTGTCTCCATCTCCAGGCGTATCTATATCTTAACTAATGTAATTTGTAGACTGATGTTTCAACTTGTTTCTATTCTTGCTCTAAACACCGAGGGTGATAAATGTCCACAATAGATGCAATAATAATCCAACACTTGCTACTCATGACCACTGATAAAGTGTCAACAGATATAACTTTTTGAATCCGAGACTCTGCCTAGTAAAGATTCTACGGTATGAAACATTAAGATAATTAGCATAAAGAAATCAGCATTTCCCATATTTAACCTAGAGAAAACAGTTGATTTCAGTATTTCTCCCACTTTGATCAAAGGATTGGAGATTTATTCCGAGGATGAAATATAATATCATAGCAAAGATGCTAAGTTCTGTCTTTTGATCACAAAGATTTCTCTATCTTTTCAGTAACTCTAGTTTTTCCAGAAAGAACAAAAAAAGACAAACAACTGAGGTCACAACCTAATCAAATCAAAACAAAACCAAAGGTGATAAAGGCAAAGTCATCCACTCAAAAGCACCAAACCACATTCTCTCATTTTTTTTATCAGAAGCCTAAGATAATATAAAATATAAGAACGCATATAATCAAAAGAAAATCAACGATCAGGAATTCAGGATCCTAATGATCATCATCTGATATAATAGTTTCACACTAGCCCTGTAGCTAAAGGAATCATCATCCAATCACATTTCGATATCAACAACGAGACGAAAAGCACCGAAAACCCGCAAACGCTCCACGATAATCAACGAATCGAACAAACATAGATTCAATTGCAACCTAAACGTCCAAACTAACCTTTTTTCCGATCCGCACGGCGTTTAGCGGAACACGATGCGTGAGCAGGATCATCGGAAAGGTAACCTTCGATTGGGTCAGAGGTCGCAGGTGAGCCGTGATTCGGTGAAACAGCAGCCGGAGACGACGAGTGATACAGAGCCGATAGATTCCCCATGCTGGCGCTCTTCTTCATGATCGAGCCGCCGTCGGTGAGTCTAACGCCGAAGAGTTTCACGCCACCGGCGCGAGTCGGACAAGTGCGTGAGTTGTGGCCATTGTTGCTGCAATGAGAGCATCGCCGAGTCATTGTAGACTCGGCTCGGCTCGGCGCAGTGATGGTGAACGGTAGCCGGAGGATTCACCAATGATTAGGGTTTGTGGTCAAGAGGTTCATAGGGTGTGGTGTGGTGATTGCATGAAGGGGAAGAGGGGTTCGAAAGGGAATGAAATGAAGAAGGAATAATAAAAGGGAATCAAATGGGGGTGGGATGTGGGATTTGGTTTTTAATTACGGAAGTGGTCGGTGACCATAACGTTTGTGTGTCGTTCGATCGGATAGCGTCGTGCCCTTCTTTTGCTTTAGCTCTACCAATTGACACATGTTTTTATGCTCGGAGTTAACTACGTCATATTCAGACATATTATTTTAAATTTAATTTCAGACATTTTATTTTATTTTAAATGACATTCAATAAACTCTTCTTAGTTATCAATAAATTTACTGTGACTTAAAAACTAAGGTCGTAGTTAATTAACTTGTGTCATATGTTTTTTAACGGTAAATGTGCGATACTACTTTTATTTTAATATGGTTCATCTATTACTGTCTTAATCGGCACCGCACCTCCAACCCTCTCAGAAAGAAACCCACTGCTAGAAAAACCTATTGACTCGACTTTAAGAATATTATTATGAGAAAGACTTGAACCTAATATATTTGTAATATTTGCATGTAATGTGTATATTATATTAACTAATAGGGTTAACATGACTTTGGGTTTTAGATATATATCAAATGATTGAAACTAAAACGAGTACTCAACTTTTGGTAAGGTGGTTAAATCTTTTCACTTTGAGAGCTATTTAACTCGGGTTCAAGTATTGTTGCTCTTGTCTTTTTTTTAATTATTTTACAATTATCTTTTATATGTATATCTAGATATCTAAGATTATTTTACTTTTCTTTGTTACTAATTTATTTAACAAATTTGTCGTCTGGAATTGGTATTTTACGCTTTTGATTTGTTATATAAATTTTATTAAGAGTTCGTTTTGGTGTTGTTTTTTAGCTTTCAACCTTTTTTGACGCTTCAATGTTAATTTATCAAATGGTTTCATTTTTATACAATGTTTTGAATTTTATCAATATAATTTTATGATTTTACACGTTGTTGTTTCTATTTTAGTCTATAATTTTATTTAAAACCAAGTCATGTAACGCAAGGACTAAGTCATGTTTACACCACACCGCAAAGACGCACGTCGTAACACGTGATGAATCGACATACTTATTTTCCTTAACCTTTTGACATTAATTTATGTTGTCACCGCAACACGCGTGTATTAATGAAAGCTCAATGTATTAGCTTATCGCATTTTGGTTGATGACATGAGAGTGATGTTGAGTTTAATATCTTTGAGGTTTCATTTTTAAACCTGTCTTAAGAAAATTTTAGAAAGGTGGTGAATATTTTGTAGTGTTTTTAGGTGAGTCGGTGCTCAAATATCAAAATTAATTTAGATGATAGATCCTTTCCTTTCAACTTGTAACACCCCCACTAGTAGTGTATATTAAACATGTATCTTTATTTAATAACAGATAAATCGTATAACTTTTAATTTTATTATCAAACTAAGTTATTAGCCTGTGTATTACACGGGTTAAAAAACAATTATATAATAAAAAATGTAAACAAAAAAAATTAAACTCCATCATTTTAAATTTAAATCGATAGTATAAAAATAAGAATTTGTGATCGTAAGGTTTAAAGGGATATAATGTTTGAGATGATTGATATTATAAATTCAAAATCCCTAGAATGTTGGTGGTGATTGAAGTAGTTAAAAAAAATAAAACTTCACACTAGTCGTTCAAAAATAATTAACATGATTTGTGGAAAATTTGTTAAAGGAAATTTAGACATGATAGTTTTTATAATATGAAACATAATTAAGACATGTGTAATCACATGTAATAATTTATTATATTATACTAGATTTATACATCTCTTTAATATGAGAATTTAACTTTTAATCATTTAAAATAGCATTTACATTACATTACTGGAACTTATCTCTATTATTCAAGTAAAAACTTATTTTAACCCAAAATTTGTTAAATGTCAAGACATTTACATTGCATCTCTCATAATTATCCTATTTAAATTAATCATATATTAATTTTCAAATTTGTATTTTTTTATTTACAGTTATTTATCAAAAACTTTTTGATTTAATAGTAAGAGACTTTGTTTCTCTTGTAGGTTATGGATTTTGCGACGAATTAATACTAACTTGATATTATTAATCGGCAACTATTAATCAATTATTCAAAAATAAATAAAAAAGTTGTTGAGATAAAAATTATAAAAGTTATTGAGATTTGATTTGGGAAATAAACCGTAAATCCTTTAATACAGTAAACAAATACTTAATCCCTAAATTTAATCATTACTTAGATATGCATGATTGGTTGGTTGATTTTTCTAAATCCTTTCCTAAATTATAAAGACGGAGATTGGTTCCTAAATCATTTCGTATATATTCCGTACTTACGATTTTACCGGTCGGTCTTGCGTATTTGAGTTCAAAATCGTCGGGGCCTATAAATCAAAAAGGGGCACCATTTATGGGCCTATTCACAGCAAGTCTAAAGTTGCTTCAGAACACCGATGACCGAGATACACCGCTACAACCGCCCGTACGTACTTCTCCACCGGCATATCCGTTCGACGATTCTCACAGAAATAGTAGTTTTTGTTTTCCATAACATTTCCCGTTTTTATTTTCTCATTTTCTGTTTTATTTTTCACGATTGTAACCGACAAAACCTATTGTTTGATTCAGATTTTGTGCTATTCATCACGATTGAATTGCTGTCGAAACAATGCAACGACGGAATCGCCTTTCCGATTGGTACTCACCACTAATATTACTTCAATCAATGCGTCTTCGTGAAATGGAGTACCGATATTGCATGAAATTGAAATCGTTTTGTGGAATCAGGTTTAGTATCGATGTGCTAATGACTTTGATTCATCCAATAAGCAATGACAGGTTACGTTTTTATTGCATATCAACTGTTAGTTCTATAACTATAGAGAAATGTATTCTCTTTTTTTATTGTTGTCTTATGTATGCTAACTAATTTTCAGCAAACAAGCAGGCATTAATTTCGTTGTCAGATAAGAAGGAGATGGATCTTCTTGTCACTGGACTTCAAGAATTGGGGTGAATCACTACTCATACTTTTCACATTAGTTGTTTTATTCCTTCATTACATTTGCATTTGAGTTCTTGATTTAAAAGATTTTATTTATTTTTCTGCTTAACCATGTGTTCACATCGAATTAACAACTCCGCCTACCAACAACTAATGAGTCTACTATGTGAAGTTAACCTTTGAAGTAAAAATAGTGAAGTCTCTCACTTGAATCAGCAGATATACGATTGTGTCAACTGGAGGAACAGCATCTGCTTTGGAAAAAGCGGGAATTTCGGTAACTAAAGTAGAAGAGATTACCAAGTTTCCTTAAATGGTCGAATTCACTAAACATCAGATATATATTTTTCATCGATAATTGATTAACAATGAAGAATTAATTTCTATTACCATGTTTTTGCAGTTTGATGGTTGTGTGATAACCTTACATCCTAATGTACATGGATCTTGCAAGAAGAGACCGAAATAATCACGTGGAAGCTCTAGAAAAACACAACATTTGACGATTATCATTTTTCAGCTGAGTGGATGCACTTTATCAGCTTTTTAATAATGACCGTGTTTCTATATTTGATTGTTATAGGTACATTTGAACTGATAGTTGTAAATTCAGATCCCTTCTATGAAAAAGTTACTCCTACCAATGAAATTACATTTGACAATGGGATTGAGAATATTGATATTGGTGGGCCTACAATGATAAGAGCTGCAGCAAAGGTTGTTGGTTCCAACACATAATAGCCATTGTTGTGTTCATAATTCACAATTGTAAGCCAATTTATGTCAACAAAAATGACAATTATATCAATGTAATGACTTCTTAATAACTGGTTTTTGTCTATATAAATTTTATTTAAACAGAATCACAAGGACGTGTTGGTGGTTATTGATACTCAAGACTGCCCTTTACTTCTAGAATTCCTCAGAGGAAACAAACATTGCCAACAATTTAAGAGGAAACTTGCATGTGAAGCTTTCCAACATGTTTCTGCTTATGATTCTGCAGTTTCTGGGTGGTTGTGGAAGCAAACTGAAGGAGGTAATCTTATAATCAAATCTGATAGTTGTTTGGTTTAATTTTTTGACACTTTAAATTAATATTTTGATTAGCACAGAGTCAAAGATCGTTATATTTAATGGCATCTTAATAAGATTATCATATAACAAAAATAAAGGATTTTAAAATTTTATTATGGTGTTTTGTGGTCTCTAGGAAAACTTATATATTTGGTTCAGTAATCTGGCAATTACTACAATTGATACCACGTGAAAACTTACTATCTTCTGTATGTTGGAAGATAAACTTCCACCTAGCTTTGCGTTGACACTTTCTCTCTAGAGTTCATTTCGATATGAAGAAAATCCTCGTCAAAAGGCTGCATTTCACACTGACAGTAGCTTGTCTGAATTTAAAGGTGAGTTTATTCAACACCATGGGAAAGGTGAGTTTATAGTATTCCATTTAGTTACATTTTAAAACTTATGTTATTATTTGCCTTTACCAATCAAATTGAATTTGCAATAATATTTGTAATTCCTGCTTAGCTAAGCTAAGAAAATAGTAGAAAATCAGAGGCATGAGCTTATTTACAACTTTTAATTACAGAATTACATTTATGCTGGTAAAGTAGGCTGAAAAACATGAGATGTTACATATAAACCAACATTATTATAAAGAAAAAGATAAATAATACCAAACTCAAAACAGTTATACATACACATTTGATGCACTACTATACCTAACTAGACTAGTTATTTTAAACATAGACAGCAAGTTATGGCCATGGAAAGAAAAAACTCATTTAAAGAGTCATGAAATACCAAATTGGACTCTAAACTTTTAAAGCTCCATTCACGTTATCAGTGGTAAAAAACAACTAATTCTAATTCACACAGACACAGGTTAATTTAGATCATAACTTAATTGAAAATTAGTAAAATAGGAGAAAGTAGCCAACTGGGTCAAAATGAATGTATTTCATCAACAATGTATTTGATGCTTACACACTCCTAAACCACTATATAAAGTTCTATAATAAAACCTCCTTTAGAAACCCCTAGATTAAAATGAAGAAGAGTGAAGGAAATATCCAATTTCTCTGTTTATATACTTAAATTATCAGTTACTTTTTCTACTAATCGTGTAGGAGATGCAATACAACAATTATTTGGACGCGGATGCACCTTGGAACTATGTTTGTGAATTCGAAAAGCCCACTTGTGTTGTCGTAAAACACACAAACCCATGTAGGGTAGCTTCTCGTGATGATCTGATTGAAGCATATAGGTTAGCTGTAAAAGCCGATCCCGTGAGTGCATTTGGTGGTATAGTAGCCTTCAACCAAAAGGTCGATGAGGTTAGTCGATTTCTTGTCTATTTCACAATTTCCTTATCATGCCATGTCATCAACTAATTTGGCAACTTTTACTTTGCTGTCACTATATGTAAGAAATAATGTTTGTTTTCCATCATCTAAACTGTTGTAAGTTACCTTCTGTAGCACGTAACATTTGACATGGCACACCCTCATGTCACCAAAAAATTGATGTCACATCATGATCTATATGTTATAGAAAGCTTACTTGCATACAATGGTAAAAAAAACTGTAAGTATGTTGCATACTATGTAAAATATATTTTCTTACATATAAAGACAAAAACACGAACGTAATACAGTTTTTGTCCTGCCATCGTATGTGAATAAACTTCCATAGCAGGTACAATGGTGATGTGGCACATTGCCTCGTCATTGACGTAGTGTCACCATTCTAGTTGTATTCGTTACTTCTGAAATATAGTAAAAATATGGAAGTATGTTACATAAATGTAAATAAATTCTCTTCTTACGTACAAAGATGAAATATTAGGAGTTACATTTCAATATAACAAGTAAAAGGGTGACATGACACATTGACAAGCCATATAAAACTGATGTCATGTCAGGTTACTTACATGGTTACTTTCATGCCATGTAAAATACATATTTCCTTTTCCTACAGTGACAAAAATATGAAAATGTTGTAACTACCCTTATTCATATGATTCTATTATAAAGGCTCTTGCCAAGGATATACAATAATTCAGAAGCCCAACAGATGGTGAAACTCGAATGTTCTATGAGATTGTTGTTGCTCCCAGTTATAGTGAAAAGGGTCTTGAAATACTTCGTGGAAAGTAGTAGACTTTTGAGAATTCTTGAAGCAAAGAAAAATAATAGTGGAAAACTTTCACTTAGACAAGTGGCGGGGGTTGGTTAGCTCAGGATGCAGATGATACAACACCAGAAGAAATTAAATTTGATGTAGTTTCTAAAAAAGCACTTGAAGAAAATGAGCTTAATGATGCAAAATTCGCATGGTTGCCTGTGAAACACGTTAAAAGCACTGCCATGGTAATTGGAAAGGTTAGTTTTCATCATATATGGTATCTTAATATTTCAATGTATGTAGAGGCCACCGATATATTTGAAAGTGTTTCATCATCCACCTAAGTTTGTATCTTGTTTCGTTCGGGTGTGATTCGTATTGGGTTCGGGTTACTGCATTTGATTAATTTGTTGATATGCTTAACCCATTTAACTTGGACAAGAACCTTGTAACCAGTTAATCTAAATGGTTAAATACTCAAATTGGATGGTTGGTTCCTTGGTTCAGGTAGTAAACAGGTTTTATCTTGTAAATGGCTTGTTGCCGGCTTGTAACAGGGTTGAACTCCAATTTTTAAAATTTTAAATCAGAAGGGTTGATGAGTTGATGTTTTATCCACAAAGCAACCTCAGCGTATTTTCCAAGACAAAACTGTTTATACTCAAACCCTAACCCAATTAATTTTTGTGTCTTGTCAGCACCCCTAATTTGTTAATACCAGATTTGCCAAAAAATCCATGCAGGAATAATGTAAAATGACAATAAAACATCCTATGTTTTTACATCGAATTGTTGTTTTCTAATACATTGATACAAGGATGTTTTTGTCTTGTTCAAAAGTTTTAAAGACATATTTGACATTAAACATGTTACTGATGAATTTGATATATACGAAACTAAATATTATATAAACTAGTATGGTCCAATTAAGGAAAAGTTAAATACTAAAAATTAGAGTTACCTTTATCCTTATTTTTATTACCACATGGGGCAATATTGTAACAATGGTGATGTTGTGGCGGAACAAGTGTATGCTGGGGAGGATGTGAAAGGAGCAGCTTTTGCAAGTGACACATTTTTTCCCTTTGGTAATCAACTAACTTACTAAGTACTAACTACATTAATTTTTATAACTTCGAACTCACAAGTGTCACACACCCACTAAATGATTCTGAATCTATACCACTTTTTAACACTAAGATTTGAACACTAAGCACTTAAGATGAACACCATTCTAACATCTCAGATGGATTTTGTTACTAATTGACCCAACTATTATCATTACTAATGGATGATATATTCTGTAAGCAGCATGGAAAGATTCAGTGGAGGACGCGTTTGAAAGTGGGATTGGTGTGTTTGCTGAGCCAAGTGGAAGCATAAGAGACGTTTTCGACATTGGCTAGCGTCATAGAATACTGCCCGTGAAGGGGGTATTTATGAAACACAGGTAAATTTGTCCATATCTATGACTACTTTATGGTAGACTTGATTTTTATGTCGATCTTTTTTGACCTAGTTTGTGATTCATTGCATTAGTTAACATGGATAATGTTGCATTTACCTTAGGTAAGGATTTATAATCATGGGTGTTTTTTTAAATATGATTTTTTAACTTTAAATAAATAAATGTTGACAAATCAACTTTCACTTTTATGTTGATTATGATATTTTTCATATATCCCTTTATGTGATGTATTAACCCTTCAGATAGCCCCTTGAATTTTTGTCTTGTATTTAGTATCGAATTTTTTTATACGTATCGTATAGACCTACATGAGTCGTATATGCGGGTCTATATGGCTATATCGGGTGTATAACCCTTTGACAGTTCCCTAGAACTTTCTTCCTTTTTAGTATCGTCGAACCTATCGCCTCGTATAACGCTATACGAGGCGTAAAGTGAGTGTCGATTTTTAAACGCGTGCGTCTTAATATTAGGACCTTTGAAATTCATACTACTTTTATGAAAGACATTCGTCAATACCTTTTGATCATTTGGTCATGCGTGGATCTCACATTATTCTCTATCTTATCACACATATTCTTTCCCTACCTACTTTGGTAATTTGTATCTTTCATATAGTATTAATAACCATTCATAGCAGGTGCTTCCGTTTCTAATTATTACATAAACAAGGTTGATCTTATTTATACAAACTCATGCCAACCGATCTAAACTCTAAGCACCAATTCTTCGACGATCAAGTCAACTAACCGACGTAATACATAGGATCAGGCACCTTGAAGGTGCGGTCTCCAGGGTTGTTACCGAGTAAATCAGTCCATTGATCACCAATATTACCTCTAATCCTGTATCCACCCTCTTCTAACTCTTTTCTTATGCCTGATTTGTAAATCACTGCATTACTATGAACATTCACTCCCCTGTACAAGTTTTCAAACAAATTAATATACATCTTAAAAGAATAATTTGAATTTAGGAATTGAAAAATGATCGAATAGATTGTTGACTTTAGGATGAGCTTCTCCCATTCGGTATAACCAACAGCCTTCAGATTTTTTACACGAGATTCAGTGTGATCTTCCCTTGTTCCAGTGAGAAACAAGATCTTAAATCCCATATTTATAAGCATTTTGTAGAGTTTTAGAGACGCTGGGATCGCTGGCCCAGATGCTGCCTCCACCCACTGGTTAAAAAGCGTCGCGTTATATGGTAAGACCCTGAATATTCGACGCCAACTCGTTAAACCAACAACCACGACAAAGGAGACGTAAATAAATCATTAATAATAATTATTAGTCAAATTTGGTCATACACAGTTAATTAGTTATGTTATGACCTCAAGATCTATAAATGTAGTTTTTAAATGACATTGCTTTGATATCCAAAAAGAGTTAGGGGCTGTTTGATATTGGCTGACCGGGCTGTCTGACTGACTCGGTCAGTGGGTCAGCACGTTTGATATGCGTTTTGTTTCAGCTGACCGGGTCCAAGATAGCTGACCCAGACCTGGAAATTGAAAAGGCTGACCAGGTCCACCCCACCATCCTACGCGACCACCGACGGCTACCCCTCGGCAGCCGGCACGACCACCCATGGGGACCCCTTGCACGCCACGTAGTACGACGGGGGACGGAGGAGAGGGTTGATCGGAGGAGGAGGTCGTCAGTGTCGGCGTCGAAGCTTTTGAAGTGGGAATCGGTGGAGATGCGGTGGAGGAAGAGGGATGAGATGGAGAGGAGAATGATGAAGTGGAAGATTGTGATGCCTCTTGGGGCTGTGAAGAAGACTTTTGTTTGTGTGTGTGTAGAGGTGCTGTGTTTGTGTGTATGTAGAGGTGTTGTGTTTGTGTGTAGAGGAAAAGCAATAAAGGAACTTTGACTTGAATTTTGTTACAAAAGCATTCATACATGTAATCTCTGAATATTAACTTTATTTTGTTTATTAATAATAATAACATAAACATAAATAATGAAATTTATTTTCAGATGTAGAATCAGTCAGCAAGGTTACTAAAATACATAATCAAACAGTCAAGTTTCAGTCAGATGCAGACTCAATCAGAACTTTTTACTGTATCAGCTTCTGACTCAGTCAGATCTTACTCAGTCAGTTTTATCAAACAGTACCTTAGTCATAGTTAAGAGGTAGTCGTAGTTATTACCCGAAGGCAAAGTCATCACTGGCGTAAAATGGGATATTAGAGAGTGCGGTGTCATCGATGTCGAAAATCTAAATGTCCTTGCCATCTCCAGTGAGGTTAAGGCCTTTGGCATACTTATAGGCTTACAAGATCACAGTCATTACGATATTGTATCCCTAGCATATAACTGCTGACATAGTCTATGCATGCTTGGGGAATGTGAGTCCATTCCTTGATGTTGTTGGTCTCGATCGCCAGCCTCCAGCTCAAGCAGTTGAGGTCGGAGTATATGTGGCTGCCGGCGCCCGAATGAGGCAGTAGTAAGTTGTTTTGGTTGTCGATCGGAGATGCAACTGTGGTTAAAATGGTAACCATAAGGATAAGAAACGAGAAACCCATGGTTTGAGTAGTATGTGTATTTTTGTGTTGTGAAGTGCTACTATAAATGGTGGTTATATAAGTGGTGGTTTGTCCTGAGGGGCTTAATTTGTTTTATTATATTTTACAAGGTTACGAATGAAAAGTATCTATCATTTCACTTCAAATTTCTAATGTTCTGTTATTGCAATCATTTTTATTTATATATCACACGTGTGAAAATTAAAATAGTAACTACTTAAAGACTAAAATGCCATAGAGTCCTAGATTACTAGCACAATTGTTTTTATTAATAAAATAAAGACGTGCTTTTTGGAGTTGTATTTTCCTCTTTGATGAGTAGTCCATGCTTACGATGTGAATGTATTGGTGTCACTTGTTTGTAAACACTTTAAAAGTTAATCGATTATTTGATTACTTTAATACCCACGGGCAAACGAGTGTATATGTTTCGGGTAATCGGGTTAGATATCACATAATCTCGTACGTGTCTCATACTCGTGAAAATTATCATAACTAATCTCATACTCTGTCTCATGCCCGGCTATCCTTCCTATATTTTTCAGGTTTGCATGCCAGATATAAATTTGATTGTCATCGCAGCCTATAAATAATATAAATGTTGTTTGCATGGTTCGACTGAAAATCATTCCAAACATTACTATTTTCCCTACAATAAAACATATTTTATCCTTTAGAATTTTACACACAGGTGTATACAAGAAGAGTTCTGATTATATAACCATACAAATCACTATCAAATCATTTTCTCAAACAATTTCACATGTGAAAAACAATGGGATTTGGTGGGTGTTTTTTGGTCCGCTTTCATAGAGTTATCGTGACATTTTTAGGTAATGAGTCTCATATCTTATTTCACAAAATCTTCTACTATACTCGACCACCAATTAGTAACATACAAAGTCACTTGTTTTCACCATATTATCACGTTTATCTATTTATGATCCTTTGTGATTAGAATTACTCATTACGGTTCATATCTCCACGAACCTGGTCTTAAAATTATCTAAAAATCCAACTTGAAGTATGATATACTTAACTATACCTCCTAACAAATCTTTAATTTTGAATAATTTCAAATTTCTTACATCTATAGACAATAAGTTATTTATAGAAATATATATGAGTAGATTACGCGGATGGTCCCGAAGTTTACTTAAATTTCATATTTTGTCCACAGATTCTTGAAACTATACGTTTAGTCCAATGGTTTGGCAAATCGTAACATATTTGATCAAAAAACTGTGAAGGCTTGTAGTATTGACCAGAAAAACATGAGGGCAAGGTTGGTGGTATAAACGCGAGGAGAGGCTGAAGATGGGCCAGTAAATAATTATCACAAATAATCTGTAGGCCATACTTTCATCGTTCATAACTAGCCCATAACCTGAGCCCATGTTTATACACCAACCTTACAAATCTACAATCGCTTACTTGGGCTACATGTTTACGTAAACTTTATAAATATGAGCCCATCTGCCTGTGGACATAGTATACTGTATATTGATCATTATTTGAAAGAAGTTGATAGTTGTACATAATAAGTGCTTCTTATTTATGTATTACATAAACCAAGTTAATTCACTAGACTTTGAACAAGTCTTATTCATACAAAGTAGCTAGAACTTGAAGCACCGATGAATTAAGTCGATCAAGTGAACTAAGGGATGTAGTACAGAGGATTCGGCAGCTTGAATGTGCGATCTCCGGGGTTGCTACCGAGTAAATCGCTCCATTGATCACCCATATTACCTCTAATCCTGTATCCACCCTCTTCTAACTCTTTTCTTTTGCTTGATTTGTACACCACTGCACTAGCATCATCATTCACTCCCCTATACATACATTTTTTCAACCAAATCAACATACATTTTTTATAAAAATACGATATCAAATATGATTTAAGTGAAATGCTAACTTTAGAATAAGCTTTTCCCATTCGGTATAACCAACCGCCTTTAGGTTTCTACTAAGAGGTTCCGTGAAAATCTCCGGTAATCCAGTGATGAAAACAATCTTAAATCCAAGCTTTATAAGCTTTTTGTAGAGTTTTAGAGGCCCTTGTATCGCGGGGGCCTCTCCTTTCTCGAACCATTCGATATATGATGTCTCATTAACAACCCTGAATAAAACTAAAAGTTATTACAACTAACAGTTTAAATGACTTTTGTCTAAAAGATTTACAATAAACCTATTAGACCATGATTCAAGATAAAAATAAAACTAATAGTTAGTACAACTAATAGTTTTGCTGAATCTGATCTAATGGGTTTATGACAAACCCGTTAGACCATACTTCAAGAATAAAAAAAACTAATAGTTATTACCAGCCGCCCTCATTCAGGAAATATGGGATATTAGAAAGTGTGGTTTCATCGATGTCGAAAACCCAAACGTCCTTCCCGTCTCCGGGGAGGCTGAGGCCTTTGGCGTACATATAGGCTTCAGCAGCGACAAGATCACAGTCGTCACGATATTGTTTCCCTAGCATGTAACGGCTGATATAGCCTATGCATGCTTTGGGAAGTTGGGTCCAGTTGCGGAGGTTGTTGCTCTCGACCGCCAACCGCCAGCTCAAGCAGTTGAGGTCGGAATGCCTGTGACCGCCGGGGCCCGAATGAGGCAATTGCAAGTAGATTTGGTTGTTAATCGGAAATGCAACAGTTGTTGCGATGGTCACCATAAGTATTATAAGGAACTTGAAACCCATGGTTTGATTGTTTGAATTGTAAGGGTAGTGTTGCGTTGTGACTTGTGAAGTGGTACCACAAACCGTGGTTATATAAGTTATGTTTTGGCAAAATGGGCTCCATGTTTTGATATATTACGAGTTTGCCACACAAAGTTTCAATTCTTTCACATGAAGGTTCTATTTTTCTTTTATCACATGTCACACGACCGGTGGCGGATCTTGAATATTATTCAGATCAAAAATTACATTACTTGATTAAAATTTAACACTACCAACGAAAAAATTACATTACACTTCCAGTTAAACATGTCTTTTTTATTTTGATACCATTATCGCATCAATCATCCCGTCTTTTCAAATCTTGGAATACGATACGAGTACATATGGATTATGTATATTAGTATATAGATGTATACGAGCGTAGACAAGGACATATATATAACTAGACAAACTAGTTATGTAAATCTAAGGTTAATTTATCTAGTGAATGAAGAGAAACGTAACAAGCCGATGGTCATTTGTTTCACATGCACCAGCTGTTGTGAATCGGTGCAAAAATCATAAGTTTAAATTCCAGTTTAACGCAAAAATATCTTATAATCATAAGTAGAGGTTGGTAATGAGTTCTTTAGACATATAGAAGTTAGTGGGTTTTACTAGCTGGTGAGTTTCCTTCTAAAACAAGTAGGCGTCAATATTTAAAGAGAGACTTAACAAAATTAATAATATCCCATGACACCATTTTGCACTAGCAATTTGGCAATTTGACATGTGAATATCATTGTGTTAAATAAAGTCATGTTTAAACTAGAGGGACTAGTTGTGACATTATTTGATAATTCAGAAGCTCTTTCCAAAACTATTGAAGAAGCTGAAGCTCTTTATAAAACTACTGAAGAAGTTTTATAAAACTACTGAAGAAGAAGCTCTCTAAACTACTGAAAGAGAAGCTCTATATAAACGGAGTTAATCGGTAGTTAGAAACGTAACACAGTTAGTGAGCAGAGCTTAATTTCTTCCGAAGCAGTGAGATTTCTTCCGAAATCTGTTGTAGTTCAAATTCGTTGTTCATATTGATTCTTGATGTTCTTAATAAGATTCATTCAATCTTTAGTTGATCAATTGGTGTGTTTTCATAACACATTGGAATGGGATGGTTTTTTTACCCATGTGGTTCCTTCTTTTATTAAAAGTCAATTAGGGTTCCAATTTGGTCCCCTCATGTGTGTTATATTCTGTTAACTAAAAACAAGTCTAGCATGTATAAAGCCGTGTATCTTGTAAGCCACATGTGCTCCTTAGGGAACCACACTAATCGTGTATCTTGAATCCAAGCTTTATAAGCTTTTTGTAGAGACTGAGAGACGCTGGTATCGCTGGAGCCTCTCCTCTCTCAATCCATTCAGCAAACGACGTCGCGTCAATCGTCCTGAATGTTCAATGATCACAACCCTATTAGTCTATTACTATTCAACAAAGTAATAACGTAGGAAAAATAAAAAAACTCAAATTTTAAATGTTTTTAATTTCTACAAATATATATATATATATTAATTACGTACCAACTGCCTTCACTAAGGAAATATGGGATGTTAGAGAGTGTGGTTTCATCGACGTCAAAAACCCAAAGATCCTTCCCGTCTCCGGTGATGTTGAGGCCTTTGGCATACTTATAGGCTTATGACGGTATTGTTTTCCACGCATGTAACTGCCAATATAGTCTACGCATGCTCCGGGAATTTGAGTCCGTTTTCGGATGTTGTTGGTCTCCACGGCGAATCGCCAGCTCACGCAGCGGCCGGAGCCCGTATGCGGCATGACCAAGTAGTTTTCGAAGTTGGTCGGAAATGCAACGGTGGTTGCGATGGTGATCACCATAAGGATGAGAATGGAGGAACCCATGTTTTGCGTTGCAAGGGTACTACTGTTGCGTTATGAAATGGCGGTACAAATAATCGTGTTAAATAAGTGGTGTTTGGTCCAAATGGGCTCCGTTTTCTTATATATTACGAGTTTATCACTGAGTTTCAAAATCATATAAGTTCTATTTTTCTTTTATCAGAACTATGTTATTTAAGTATTACCGGCCAATTGTAAATTTAAAATAGTAATTATTAATTCCTCTTCAAGCTTAGGAAAATAGGAAATGTTAGTAACACTTACCCCTGAGAGCACTCTGGATCATTTAGGAAAAGGTTGTATAGATAGAATCATATTGTGATTCAAATTTACAGAGAAATTAAGCTTATAAACATTTCTATTAAACCACTAATCATCTCTGGTTAGTATGGATTCAAACTTGCTTGGGGAGAACCACAATTTTTGCATGAGCCTACCAAACAAATGTCATAAGTTGGTCATTATACGACTTGCGTTCCCAACCGTTGTGTTCCCGAGTCTATTATAAGAAGATAAATGAAAAAAATGAATGAAAAATATAAAATAATTATGTTTCTGATTTTTTTTTTTAAAAGGAAAATGGAATGAAAGAAAAAACTTTATGTTCTTGAGTATTTTAAATGTTGGGAGTGGAAAAAATTGATTGGAATTTTCAATATATTTCTAACATTCTTTACAAAGTAGAAGAAAATGGAAATAAAGAAATGAAACACATAAAATTATTTTTTTAGATTGCAGCGTGAAAGTTTAATGTCTTTTTATTTCATTTCATTTCTCTCCTTATTTTTCTTTCTCCTCATTTTTTTTTCTTTCGTTAATTTCCTTTTACTTATTTTTTTTTATTTTTCATTTATTAAACTCGGGAATGCAACGTAAACCCGGAGAGCAGTCCAGATCATTTAGTAAAAGGATGTATAGATGGAACTATACCATAATTTATTTTTACAGATGACCAGCTTATAAACATTTTCTTATACCACTATTCATCTCTGATTTTTTTGTATGGATTCAATCTTTCGCCCTTTGCTTGTGTGACATATTTAACCTTCAAAATATTAGGGGTATTTGCTGTGGTACCATTGATACCCATGTTTTAATATTTATAGAAAAAAGTAATTACAATTATAAATACAAAACTATGAATAAGTAAGTGTGACCTAATCGGGTGTAGTAAGATAATTACAACTAATATTGGTTTGTAGATAGAGAATAATTTAAAAGACCATATTAATTGATTTCCTAAAACTAATATCTTGTGGTTAATAACATTAAAGATATATACCAGAGCAAGAAAAAAATATATATTTATTTTATAGCAACAAAACACATTTTATTTGACACGTGAAAATCATTAGAACGTGGTGGGGTTCTTTTGTGTATAGTGGTCCATAATTTTATTTCTTTTGGGTAAAGGTCGTGATCTCAATTTGGTCCACTCGGCTCTCATTGTTTAAGACTACTTTTAGTTTGGAGTCGTGTCACAACTCACAAGCATGCTTTGGTAGCAGCGTTGCGAGGTCCCTGATGCTGCATCACCAATTCAAATGGGTCACCGTATATTTTCTTCTTGGAACGGCGAAAACACTTTTTTTCAACGACGCGCTTCTTCACCTTTTTTGACGGTTCAATGCCTACGTGCCATTGTTGGGATGGTTCGACGAAACCCTTACGAATAGTCTACCTAACTAGTAATTGTAACGGATTTAAGGATTAAAGAGGGGCAAAATCGAGAGAATTGGAGTGCAAGTGGATTGGAGAATTTTACGGATTTCAATATACCTTCATCTGGTTTAATAATTTAGGTGCAGGTGATCCGTATCTTTACAAATATTTCTATTAAACCTAGGTTGTCGAATCTCCCGTTGTTTCTCGGTAGCTCGGAGATAGAACAGTTAGTTGTTAACCAATTGGTCGTAGATTTGCCAAGTAGATGTATCTTCTTATCTCTCTTTGTTTTTTTTCTTTTTTTGAATAAGTGTTTTAGATTTAAGAAATCTAAATATTGAGCCATAATATTTTATTATTCGGACCAAACTGACACTTGACGTGTTCCTACCCCCTTCGAAGCCCATCACAACTTCAATGAAAAGGTAGAAAGATTAGCAATTATCTCTTCAATAGGAACAACCATAGAATCAACCTCTGAGCAAAAGGCATACACTTCTGCAAGATTTACAATAACATATTAAAATACAGTTACATTTTTACCATCACTACGGATATCTACAAGGATATACATAATAAACCATAAATTAAAATCAATACACACCATCGAAATCTTTATAATTCGTCTAATTTCATTAACTAAAGAACAAACCCAA
>BJCM01061881.1:0-29767 GCA_018326385.1 Flaveria bidentis | reverse complement strand
AACCAGTTATTTTTCAGGTATATCAAAACTCCTAATTAAAATAAAACTATATTATTTAAATTATAAAACATAATATTAATAAGAATAAGAATAACAATATAAAACTTACTTGAATGTTTTGGCATCAATTTTCGATAAACCGGACTAGGAAAGGGGATTTATATGTCAGGCGTGGCAGAGTTAACTAATACCGACCACAAATGCTCAAAAGCGGCCCATTCATCATTTGAAAAACTCATCTTGCAATGTTTAATAATATTTTCCGATATATGTCATCTACAAAGTAGTCTCGCGGCATTTGAAAATTCTTCTTCACACGCTTTCATCAAAGCAAGGTCTCTGTCAGTAAGTATAACACGGGGTTCTATACACTTTTGCTCTAAAGTTTCTTTTAATTGTTCTAAAACCTATCTGAAATTAATCTGACGTGCAAGATCGATGAATGCATGAAAAACAGAGAACGATTTCAGTGTTGATGTCATACCAACCATTTGAACAAATGACATTTTGTAGACGTTCGTTTTATACGTTGTGTCTATCATCAACACATGCAGGTAGGCCCGCCATAAAGTGTGAGATGTGGGATGTATAAAAAAACCCCGTCTACGGTATTTTTGGCTTCATGTATGTGAGGGGTGTAAATATATTTATTTTGTTGTAGTATAGTAAAAAACCTGCATCGGAGTTTTGCCGATTCTGCTAGAAAATTTTTTTCGTGCGGGCATTATATATCGTTCTTAAGGCTGACAAGTTTTTAGGATTTTGCTCCCGTAGTGTGCCTAAAATGTTTTAAGGATCAATATTTTGCTCTGCAAGTTACTTTACCATACAAATCTCTTTTTCAGTAAGCCTCATTGTGTATGCATGCCTCTCGAGATGTTTATCGGCTTTCATGATTATAGGAATCATCCACAACAACTAGGATCTACCCACCTTTTTTTATTTGGTATTTTCCTTGTAATTCAAACTGACAATTTGTTTTCTTGGTGTCAGTGTTTCTAAGAGTGGTTGGTTCTTTATATACTCCACCACGATCACATTTTAACCATATTTTAACTACCGACCCGCTTATGGTTTTTTTCGACCTTTTCTTGACAATAACATATACATTTTCACGACTTATATTATTAACCCAATCAACCAATTCTTCACGACATGAAAAAACCTAATAATTTTAAATAATATAATTAGTTATTTTCAATAACAAAACTTAATTATTTAATATCAAATAACTTAATAAACATATGAATTACGTAATAACCTGATTCGTGTCGTAAAACCATTTTTTAGAACCATCACCATACTCATCTCCGCTACTATCACCTCCATTGTCGCCATCATCACCGTCGTTGCCGCCGTCATCACCGCCGTAGTTACCGCCGAAACTTCCAACATTACCGTACTGTTCACCTAAGTTACCATCCTCGTCACCGTAATAACCATAACCCTCGACGGGGTAATAGTTAGAATCAGAACGAAATATATAGTTGTTATCCCAAATTAATATCGTTAATAAACTGTATACAAATATTGAATTTATTGATATGGAATGAATTAAAATCTGATGATTTATATAGTGTTTTACAAAGAATATTACGTCGACTCAAATAATTATCGAGGAATATTACATCGCGTCAAAAAAATAAAAAAATCGACAAATATTACAGCCCGTGAAACATTTCACGGGTCGTTAACTTGATTCCTCACGGCCCGTAAAACATATTACGGGCCGTGAAAATAGTGGTCGTAAGAAACTTCACGGACCGTAAGATAATTGAATGACTGATAAGATGTATAGCAGGCCTTATGTCCCTTAAGAGCCCTTACGGGTCGTAAGAAGGGTGTTCAGATATCTTAAAGGGTGTTGCTATAACACGCCCATTTATTTTATACCAGATCTGTGAAACACCAACACATGTAGCCGTTTACCACCATCATTGATAACCACTATATCGGAGGTGTAAGTCGGGTTAAGACCAGCCTCTTTCTCAGGTGGTATCTCCATCTGTGAAGTCGAACAGTTCAAATCGGGTTAATTAAGATCAGGTGGACACCGATGAACACAGTCCACCATTGCAACTACCATCTCCAATGAACATGATGATGTAGATCGGATGTCATCACAAATCTTAACTTCTCGTTTTCTTCTTTTTATTGTTTTTGACCACAGCTGCGACTACAAACCACCGGTTTTTTCAGTTACTATACATACACACACTCATATGTATTCTGGCAATGAAACACAAAAATCTTACAATGTACTGCAGCAGGTCCTCGTCGTCTGATGGTGTTACTCGGTTTTAGTGGCGGAAGATCACCGATGGTGGAGAGCGTCGTTAACCGGCGGAGCAAATGTCACCTTAAAACTTGGTGCAACATATTGTTGTACACTATACTTGAGAGGAGGTACTGTTAGCTACACTAACATCCTCTCACACATTGACATTGCCTTTTAGGTTTAATAAATAAAATATAAGCTAGTTAACTCTTAGGGGTCGTGTGGTTCGCATAATGTTTTGTTAGGGAATTGGAAAGGGAAATGGAATTGGATTTGTAATCGGAATTTTGTTAAAATTTAAAACGTGTTTGGTTGATTATTTTTTAGTGAAACTGGAAATTTATTTTTGTTAGTTTATTAAACATTTCATGGGTAAATAGATGAAATAAGAATTCCAATGAATAAATGAAATTTTTTTAATTCTAATTTCATCTGTTGACCAACCAAACATGATTTTAGATGGAAAAATTTTCAATTCAAATTTTTAAGAATTCTGTGAACCAAACGATACCTTATATGTTTAACACCTAGGTTTCAATCGTTTGACCAATTTAATCTCTTTTCATTTCTTTTTACCTTATTACATTAAAGTTTGTATGTGTGTGCTTTTTATTTTTCTTAATTTTTTAAAGAGTAAATTATAAATTGTATCATTTATTAATACATGAAAATACATTATATATTCTTTAGTTTCAATAATTATACCGTATGTATTTTATTAAAAAACTTTGCACACTTATTGTCCTTTATATGAACTTTCATTCAAATTGAGAGTTAAGTCAAGTATGTGCTAAAAATATGATGAGTATTTATGTAATTTGACAATTTGTAATTATTAAAATATTGAGTAATTGGGACTTTAATTGGGGCATTTACAAGTCATAATTGTCTCTTATGTGATGGATACTCCGCTTGACTTAACTATGAATTTGTATGGAGTTTAGTGTAAATGAACAGTATGTGTGCAAATATTTATAAAAAAAGACATTACATATAAGTATTAAAACTAAAGGGACATAATATGTAATTTTATATATTAATAAATGACATAATTTGTAATTGTAGATACATGTGTACTTAGTTTAGGAGGTTAATGTAAAATGTCTTTCATGTCTTACATATATGTAATTGAATGGGTATGAATGAAATGAAATATGTGGTTGATGCATATAATGTTTAATATTTCATTGTTAATTGTGTGATAACGCGTATTGAACTAACTATATAGGTTTGTGGTTGTTTGCATAATTCTTAGTCAAATGTGATTGAGAAACATGTTCAAACTTAATCGGGTTAAGTTCTCATGCGAATGGACCATGCTAATGGACCAATCGCACGACTGAACTAGGAGACTGAATCAGTCGCACGATAGAGACATAAGATTGACTCAGTCGCACGACTGGACCTTCAGTCGTGCGGATGGATCAATCGCATGCTTCAGTCGCACGACTGAACCATTTCAGTCGTACGAATGGAAAACCCTAACCTATAAATACCACCTAATTCATGGAAAAACTTAACAATTCAAATACCTACGCACTTAATCGTACCCTAGCCGTCCAGAGACTCAAGAACAACTGTTCCAAGTTCATAGATCACAGTTGATCGTGTTCTAATCATTTATAACGTTTCATTAATCGTTAAATTGATCTTAACTATGTTCTCCCTGATTGGATCATCAATCAAATAGGATTCCGCACTATTTGAGTTGGTATACGTGCAGAATCAGTTAGTACCCCGTACCTAAACGGTCCTAACAGTAATTTACTCCTTTTTTTAAAATCATTATGTTTTTGTTTCTTTTATATTAATCTAAATTCATTTTTCAGTTCTTTTTTTTGAAGTTTTAGTTGATACATGTTTATTTTTATTAATTTTTTCAAAATAATTATTTTAACAATATCATTTTTATTATATAAAGTCGTAATGCAATGATTTATGTCAAGTTTTCGTTTTTTAGGTCCTTGCTGTAACACGTGAGGAATTAATATACTTATTATCAATGTTTGACGTTACTTTTTCGTGCTTCGACGTCATAGACGCGTGTCTAATTACTTGTTATATAACAAATAACAAACCAATAATCTATCAAAACTTAGATATAGTTGTATAAATGATGGAAATTATGCTTTTTTTCATTCTACAATGGTTTTACAATGATCTAATTTTCATATACAATGGTTTTATAATCATAAATGGTTTCTAGAAAAAAATGGAGTAGATTACACGGATTGTGTATGTTTTTTTATTGAAATTTCAGCTCACTTCTTTTAAGTTTATAAGATATAAATATTATCCCCACTCTTTGCAACATTGTCACATATTTGAGCCTAACATAGATGTTGATTAATGTAAAGCCCACACATAAGGGTATAATTATCTTCCTTGATATGGAAAACAAGAAGGCTTATAACTCACAACCTAAGTCTGTTCCTTATAACTATAAACGCACATCTTAACCCACGGTTAAACCTTGGACCATGACCTAGTGAAGGTGAGATGACATTAAACCTTGGATCATAACCTAGAAACGTTGCTTCTTATGCTAGTGATGACACTTGTTAGTGATTAGGATGACGATGAAGTCATGAGGCCGTGAAGGTCATGATGTTAAGACAGGTTAGATCTAATCCTTGCTATGAGCCTCTCATGATGATGAAATATTCATCAAGAGACCATGACAGTGGTTGTGGTGGTGTTAAAGAAATATATAGGATAATTGTCACGCGCATATTAGAGCATTCATTTTCATTTCTTATCCACATTTATAATCACACTAAAAATCACTACGTTTTTCCTCTTATTTTCAAAAAAATAATACCTTTTCATACTTGTATGATTACATTTTTACTCTCTTTCACTTTCAAAAATATTAAAAAATGTATAGATGTCGTGAAAAATGTATTACCATATATACATATGAATAGTAATCTTTTTTCTCTACTCATAAATATTTCATATAATATAAAATTCTCTACTCATAAATATTTCATATGATATAAAAAATATGTTCATAAAATTATAAAAAACAATATGTGAATGTTCACAAAGCACTAATATTAAAAAGTTTATAAATGTTGAACATTATATTATCAAATATACATATGAACAATAACACTTTATCTCTCATTTTACTTATAACCACTTATAATCACTTACAATCATTTTATATTATATAATAAATATTTTTATAAAAAAATAAGAAACAGAATATGAATGCTAACAAGGGACTATTGCAAAACAAGGTATATATACAAGCATTCATATTTTTTTATAAAAAAATAAGAAACAGAATATTAAAATTTAACATCCAACAATCAAAACCATTATAAAGGACTAAACGTATAACTTTTAATACTTAAAGGACTAAACCTGAAACAATTGTAAAATCATCCGTATCATGTCAACGTGTCATCATCTAATTGGTTGTATGACTTTTCATCTTTATCTTCTTCATTAAGCCTCTAAAACCCCTCTCCCCATTTTACCCCTACCCACTCACATAAAATCCCTTGTGCAACACCACACACCCGTGGCAAATTTGTAATTAATACCCTAAATTCGTCCATTTAATGCACGCGGTATATACACAGAATTAAAACAGGGGTTCTCATTCTACGAAACTCACTACCACTTTCCTCTTTCATCACTCTACAAATCACAAATTCCTCAAGAACCCACAAAAATTCACCAACGATTATCGAAAAAACGTCTGTTAATTGCTTCATAATCACTTAATTGGTTTCAATTTGACGTTTTTCTCGTTGAAAATGGACATTTTACCGGTGAAATCTCTTCCGGTGGGCTACCGATTCCGACCCACCGATGAAGAGCTCGTGAATCACTACCTACGGTTGAAAATCAACGGATTTGATAAGGAAGTGAGCTGTATTCGTGAAGTCGATGTTTGCAAGAAAGAGCCTTGGGACTTACCCGGTATGTCCTTTTCCTTTTTTGTTCTTTTCCTCTGTTTCCTTTTTCGATCATGTCCCGAATCAGAATCTTGCTGATTTGGGGATAAATTCGATGAATTTAATGTGTTTTTGGACTGAATTGACTGCAGATTTGTCGGTGATTGAGTCGATTGATAACGAATGGTTCTTCTTTTGCCCCAAAGATCGAAAGTATCAGAACGGTCAACGATCTAATCGTGCGACGGTGTCGGGTTATTGGAAGGCTACTGGAAAAGATCGAACGATTAAGACTAGCAGAGGGAATAATATCATTGGGAAGAAGAAGACCCTTGTGTTCTACACGGGTCGGGCCCCGAAAGGGGAAAGAACCCATTGGGTTATTCATGAGTATTGTGCTACTGATAAGGATCTTGATGGCACCCATCCTGGACAGGTGTGTAAACTCTGTTGAAATTGTGATTTTTGTATGAATTTTGAAGTTTTGATTGTTGAAAATGATGGGAGTTTGGTGTTTGATTCATAAAGATTAGGTTGAATACTTGAATGTTTGATTACAAGTTTATATGAATTTTGAGGTTTTGGTTGTTGAAAAAGGTGGGAATTGGGTGTTTGATGCATAAAGTTTAAGTTTTGATATTGGTGTTTGATGCATAAAGATTATGGTTGATTACATGTTTGTTTTGTTGTGATTTTGCAGAGTCCTTTTGTGCTTTGTCGTTTGTTCAAGAAGCATGATGGGAAGGATGAGAATGGTGAGAGTTTGGATTGTGTTGAGGTTGATCCGAGTGATGCATCTCCTCTTTCTGTTGTGAAGTCTTCTACAGAAGATGTTCATTCAGAGCCCGTGACTCCTGTTTTGACTAATCAAGCGAACGCGCAGCCTGCATGCAATGTGATGTTGAAGGTTGAAGATCCTGAGAGGAAAAATGACATTCTTGAATATCTTGATTGTCAGGAATTTGACATTGATCCCTCAAAATTTCAAATGGTATGTTTAGGAGTCGATTAATCTGTTTACAGTCAGTTTACGATGATTATCTGATTTTGATTATTCTGTATGTGTTTTTTATTTGGATTTGTATTCAGCCTGCAGATTCTGATCTTGATGAAGCTTTAAAATGTTTCTGGGATGCATCACCGGCACATTTTGATTCAAAAATGTTTTCCCCGATTCATTCTCAGATGCAATTAGAGTTTGGATCTGCATATTTTGGTAACAATGGAGTTATGGACTCTGGAAATGAACTAAATGGAATGCTAAATCAGCATGGGACGAATGATTTCGATTATTGGAGCAATGTTCTAGCTAAATCAGAGCAGTTGTCTTATAATGATTCTGGTTATAATAATGGCGGGTCGGTTGTTCAGGCTTCAATCCCTGAATTTGTTAAAGAAAGTGAATATAGCGCCGATTCAGATGGTGAAGTCATGCAGAAAATCATGCAAACACAGGTATATATTATAGTTTCACCCTTTTTTGTTTTACAATAAATTTTATAGCGCGACACTATATGTTATGACATGGTGGCATGCCATGCCTGGTTTTAAAAGGCATGCCTGTAGCGTGAGGCGAACTGGATAACGCTTCTTGTACTTCTTGATCAAAATCGGTCATGTATTTCTAGGTTGAAACTGGTCTAAATCTTGGTCTGTAGGTGGCTGGTAAAAACATACAAAGAGATGGATAAATTATAAAAGTTTTACTTGATAAAATTGCTGATATGTAAAACAAATGAGAAAGAAGTAGCTTCTGGTTGTAAATAAAGGTTATTTGGTTGGACATAGAGCAACGCCTTGCTCACACAATGCACACGCCTCGGCTTTTGGACCTAAACATCTCCGAGCCCCTTGCGCTCTTTTAAAAAAAATTTCTATGTCATCTTTTACCTTTCTACTTACTTGCATATAGTGGTTAAAAAAACTAAAAGCATGTTTAAAAAACATCTTTTTCTTGCATTTTTAGCCACAATACTCATACAATGTTGTTAGTCACTAAATTCACCTTGTGATTTGGGTTTTTGTAGCCTGTGGATAATTTCTCTGTGGATAGTTATATCTCTTCCAAGCCAGAAGTTTCTGAAACTGAGATCGGTCAAGGTCAAAGTAGGACGATCAAAGAAGATTCTTGCAGCAGCACAAACAGCAACATTGCATTGCCATCCAACAGTGAACATAACTCTGATACAGGAATCAAAATAAGGAGTCGCTCTACCCAAAACGCCGCGAGTGGTGCAAACTTTAACACTCAAGGAACTGCGCCAAGAAGAATCCGTTTGCAGAAGAAACTACAAGTGGGCCCGATCACCACTCGTAGTGAAAACCAGCATGAACAGGATCCAACGACGATTAAGGTAGTTTCCATTTTTCAAAGATTTTAGTTTCACCTTGAAAAATTGTTAATTTTAATACTGGGATTTGCAGGAGAAGGAAAGCCCAACTGCGAGTGATGCTGTCTCCACAACTCATGGAGGATTTGATCAAGATTTGGGTTCACATGTGAAGCCGAAAGCTGATTTTCTTGTCGGGATTCGTGTGCATATGCATAAGGTGCTTCTTGTTGTAGGGTTGTGTGTAGGCATTGCTAGTTTGTGGAAATGCTTAACTTAGTGAGTTGTTTAGGGAAGAGCTGACTGATTATTGTGAATTAGTAGGCTTATTTTGCTGTTTTTTGAAGTGTAGTATGTGCTGTTTGTTAGTGTTGTAAACGAGCTGATCCTGAGCTTTTCAATACCATGGGAACTATAAACCTCAAGCTTGGTTCGTTTGTAAATTCTAATAAATTTCAATGCATTGATGTAGTTGTATGCATAAGATTGTTTAAGCTTGTGAGTCTAATCGAGCTTAATGTTTGAGGCTTGGGTTCTTGAGATTCATAATAAGTTTAAACGTGAGTTTTTGGCAAGTCGACCTTTGGGTAACTTGGGTTACAACTAATAGTGTAAAGATAAAACGTGTGCAGATTTATAAAAGACAAGTTGGTACGGGCTTTGTAAAGAGTAGATCAGGCAAAAAGCTTTAAAAGGTAACAATTATTTGTCCTAGAAAGATGTTCCATTTGCTACGTATTGTCACATCATATACCATACAGATCTTTGTTAATCTATAGCTTTGTGTATCTTTGAACCTTTTTTGTTTTCATTTCTAAACACTTAAAACAATTAATTTTTTATAACAACTTTTAATCCATTTTTATTAATTAAAATGAGTCGATTAGCTAGCCATATAAGGTAAGGTTTGGAGGTTAGGGGATTGTGATATTGCAAAGGTTTGGTTCGACCAAGCCGTTGAGTACTGGAAATAGGCTATGACACTTACTTCTGTTAAGTATATTGAAACTCGTAATTGGTTGAAGATAACTAGACTTTTCGAATAGAAGATCATTATTTTTTTATTATATATATTTAAATAGTTTTAAATATCTTTTGATTTGTTATAATAAATTATTTGTTGGCCCCCTCAGTCAAATAAAATAGATTATTCTTTTGAAAAGAATATAAATAAATTTTGCTTTCGATGTAAAATTTGAACTTTTGATTATTTGAATAAATGTGAGACATTAGACACATATTTTGATACTATTAATAACAGGGTCGGCTCAATTTTTGTGGTCGCGAGTGATAATTTAATGCCTTCTCGTTAAAAGAATATAAATAAATTTTGCTTTCAATCCTAAATTGGGTCATAAATTCCGAAACATATGGTTAATAAGGTTTTGTTCAATATTACCGATTCTTCTAGAAAAATTGTGATAATATTTTTTTGCTCTAGTTTTTTAGCGCTAGTAAGTAAGAATTCAAATATAACAAGTAAGAATTCAGATATAACATATCAAAAGAAATTAATTATTAGTAAGAATTCAAATATAACAAGTAAGAATTCAGATATAACATATCAAAAGAAATTAATTATTAGTAGAATAAAATTAAGATGCCATATCCTTTTCAAGAATCACTCATTTACTAAAGTAGTGAATATCAAAAGGCATCACAAAACAAAGGGAAAATTACTAGACTAAATATTTGATCTATCTTCGTTACTAAAGTAGTCAATAAAAAATAATTAATAAATTATCCAACCAATAGGATAATGTCACGTGTCTAATTCTCGTCACGTAAGTTAGATTTTATAGATATCTCTTGTTTTTTTTAAAAAAACTAGATTTTATAGATATCTATTGTTTTTTTTTTTTAAAACTCGCCCCGTTAACGAGAATTTATAAATATTCATCGTCACTTTTAAAACATCACCACATGAGCAAGATGAAAAGGAAAATTCTACGTATAAAAAGAAATATTGATTCTCACCTCTTATATTCTTTATTTATCTTTTTAAGAGTATTTACAGTGGAATCCTTAAAAATATATAAATGTGTTTGGTATATGATATGAAATGATTTTGAATGATTGTGAGTGAATGTGAGAAAAAATGTTATTGTTGATTGTATTTGAAAAATCACTGGTCAATCCCTATAAATTTTATAATATTTTTTAAAATGATTATCAATGGAGGAGAGAAAAAAATAATGATAATGATATAAAAAGTATTATATATAAAAAAAAGAAAATATAATGATTTTTAATATAATTCTATAAATAAAAATAAAAAATTTAATACGAAAGCTCTAAGTCACTTTGTCCCATAAGTTTATGTTTTTCTTTTAACATTGGATCGTGGAACTAAATGACCACCTCTAAAAGCAAGAATAAAAATAACAAACAATTTTAAAATTTAAATAATTACTTTAAATTATAGATTAATTAAAAACATCCTACGAATCTCATGCTTAACAAAAATTATAAATCCATATAAATATTAAAAAGTTAAAAAAAGAATACTTTATAAAAAATATTAGAAGATAAATTATACTATCATTTTTTAGTTTCTAAAGAAGACGTTAGCTATTTTATCTGTCTTTATATATATAGCTATTAAAGTAACATATATAACAACATACAAAAAGTCAATACAAAATGTAAAGAGAGCAAAAGAAATATTAAATAATGAATAGTCTTATTATTATTTTTCCATATAAAACATAATAATCATAACATTTTTTGCTTGACCGGTAAATTAGACCGGGTAATCGGACAGTATTTTATTGTTGAGAATACCATTTTTATAATTTATTTTTATTTAATTTAGAATTTAAGTTCCATATGTTATTTATTTAAGTTATACAAATTTATTATATATAAAAACCTACACCAAAACAAAGAGTATTTTTTTAATTTTGTTTAAAATATTATCCGTGATGTGATTAAGTTTGAACGACTCGACTAGTGATTGTTAAATTTATAAAGTTTGTTTTAGAAAAATATTTGGTTATTGATATAAATACTTTTCATACTAAAACTTATAGGTCGAGTCATAATAAAAAATACACTTAAGTTAAAGAACTTAAGAAATATTCTTTTATTGTTTTAAAAGGAATCACATTTGAGTTATTGTGTCAAATATTAGTTTATTGTATTAAATATTTTTTATCATTGTGTTTTACATTTTAGATAATTATGTGCTATTTTAATCATTGTGTTTTGCAATGATGTTATCTATCAATGTGTTTTTCAAAACGTATAATATTCAGAATAACATAGTGACGAGCAAAAGAAACAATGAGCCATTTTATCATTGTTTTTTATATATTATATAAATTTATTGTTATCTTATTAATGTGCTTACAATTATATACACACAATAATGTTATTTATTAATGTGCTTTTCAAAAATTATAAGGTTTAAGATAACACGTGGCCGAACAAAAAACACATTTTATCATTGTTTTATATATTAATTGTTCGTTATCTTATCATTATGTTTTACAAGTAACATAATGATGTAATTTATCAATATGTATTTTAAAACTCATAGTGTTTATGATAACATAATAACAAATAAAAAACATAATAAGTTATTTTATCCATGTGTTTTATTTTTTATATCATTTGTATTGTTTTATCATTATTTTTATTGTATTAGTTTAATTAGTTGTTAATTAATTATTATGTTTTACATTCTAGAAATACACTATATTATTATTTCATACCATTATATTCTTTTAGAATTCATCATCTTAGAAAACTCAATATTAATTAAAAAAATAAAATAGTTAAAAAAATACACAATAAGCTGACAAAAGACATAATGATGAGCAAAATCATAATGAGCTTAAAAATATTATCTTTTTATATAATAATGACATATTTATTTTAAAGATAAAGAACATTCATTTTTGTGGTATAATTTTTATAAAAGATAATGTAGCATATAAAAACTTTGAATGTTTAAAGAAATTAAAGAAACTTAAAAAAAGTCAATAAAAGTGTTCCTTTCTAACAATCTTTTTTATTATAATTTGATTTCAATTATTGATTAAAAATATCGATGCATGAAATTACTTATTACACTTTTTAGATTTAAGTCCTTTTAATTTGAACCCTTCCCATAGCTTAAATGCTAAAATATTTCATGTATTTAATAGAAAAAAACTTAAAATTCTATAAAATGAAAATAACTGACCTTAACTTTTCTAGAAAATGTTTAATTAATATGAAAACAGTTAAAAAAATGAATAAAAGCTAAAATTAAAAAAGAGAAATTTATTTATAAACCAATTGTTTAATAAACTCAAACCAAAAAATAAAAACATCAATTTACAACTTAATGTTTTTAAAGTGTTTAAAAAACATAAAATTATAAACAATTAGTTTTCTAAATATTAGAGAACTTTGATTTTTGCAGGTGGAACAATAAAAGTTTAAAGTAAAAAGAGTGTTATGTAAGAACAGTTTCAACTTTCAATCTTGGTGTGGTCAATGGTCATTTTCTTAAGAAATTTAGTTAAAGGTTATCATATGACGTTTGATGGTTCAATTGTTTATTTTGATAGTAAGCTAAACTAAGCAACAGTCTTTGACTCGGACACTAAGCTCAATGCCTCTTCATCTCCCGCTTTCACTCTAAGTCGATTGTCTCTCGCTCTTACTAGCTATCATCGTTCTTCGCATTTTCTCATTGACTTATCAATCACAACCTAAACCTAATCTTCAACCCAACTTTATCATTGTCTCTCTTTGTAAATTTAAACCACATGACAAACTAAATAGTAGGGTCGTCAAAATCGCTTATCACCCATCATTCACTCGACGCTCCCTTGGAAAATAAGTGCTCAGAAAATGCTTGTTCGATTTTAAACTCGATTGTAAATGAGCCGATCCGTAAACAAGCCAAGCACGAGCAAAATTCTGCTTGGTTCGGCTCAACTCGGATCAGCCCTACTCCCATGTATATAAAATACTCAACCTTTTTATTTTTGGAGGCCCCAAACCCATTGCTTCACCCTAAACTACTATTGGGCCGCCCCTGCCTATGTCTGTTGATAATAGCACGGTTGACGTTGAAAACGAGGTTCAAAAGTTGTCTCGTCCAATAAGAAAGAAGAACGCAAAGTAAAAAGACGAAAGCAGACTCTTTTAAAGACGAAACCACGAAACCATGAAGGAGATTGCCAAACGTATAAAATGAAAGCTCTTATTTAAAAGCAAATGGAACATTTTTTTCTACAACCAATACATGAGGATACTCTTAATGTAGAAACTTGGTTATTGTTTCTTATCTCATCTTTTGAAATAATAGAGTTTGCACATACCAATTACCATGTGTGTACTTATGCATTTTGCCATAAAAGAACCATTTGACTTCACATGTTACATAAACAAACTGATAACTTAAAACCAATAATTCAATCCTTCATATATATATATATATATTGGGAACCACTACTCACACTTTGAATATCCTCATACAAACAAGAGCATACAAGATGCTGAGAGTGGGTGCCATGGTGGATATTCTTGAAGAACTCCAAATGATTATGGTCTTTATGACAGAACAATTGTTGCCACACTTAAGGCTCAGTACCAGTGTCCCCATCATCTTGTCTTCTTCATCATCATCATCATCTTCCATAGATTCATCTGTGTTTCTTCTTTTCTTTTGATCTATCTTTTACGTGAACACAAACCCTTTAAATTATGTAACTGTTTCCTTGTTAACATGTATTGTGTTTCTTCTATCTTTTCTGTCATATGCAAACCGATACAGTGAGACAAAAAAGATGAGATAATTGGTTACATAACTTTCTTACGTGAACGGTTAAAGCAATGGATACATAAGTTTATGTAGTTTTCTATTTAAAGTTAGTTTTATATCGATTGTTCATATCTCCTTCACTACACATATCTGCATACAGGCTGGTTCTTGTGTACAAAGGGGTATTTCATACGAAGAGTATGAAGAATACGGGACGTGACATGTTTTAGGCGAGTGGTGTATGCGTACATATATATTATAAGTGCTTTTTTACGACTATTGTAATGGTTTAGACACAACGTTGTCATCGCATAATCAAACATCTTGGAAATGACTTAGTTATACTGTTTGAAATGAACCTTTATTTTAACAAATTTTCAACATTATTAAAATAAATATCATTTGAAAAAGTAACAATGTTAAACTCAAATCAAAGATAATAACAGTAATTCTTGAATTTACAATAACTTTTTTGAGAAATATATAAAATTCATTTAAGTTAATAAAATTAATGAAACTTAATTTTAAGTGCAAAAATAATCATTTTACGCCTCTTTTTACCTTTTCAAGAATTTTCAACTTCTGGATCTGGTCACAATCTCAATTTTAGGTATTGAAAAATTATGTTCAATAGTTTGATATTACTTTGTACACTTCGCATGAAATTTCTATTTTATCATTATTTTATTCGGGAAAAATCAAAACTTATGAAAGGAAAGATAACTGTGTTCCAAGTTTCTCATAATATTAGGATATATTATAGTTATAAATGAAATGAAGGTCATAATACATGTACACAAGTGATGTTGCAATTTGAAGCAAACATAACATGCTTGAAGGTGTCCAGGTGAAGGCAATAACATAAAACGATGTATAAAAAATGTGAATTGACACAAAAATTGGTGACATGATGACCCATACTAATTTGTCTTCTACCTCTTCAACTCTATTGCTAATCTCTACAGCAGATTCTGACCCGGTCCAACCCGAAACCTGTATAACTCATGCATCGGTCGGTTTCTCTTAGCCCTGGTTCCTTACAAGTGATATAAGCTCGTTTAAGGCCCCCGGTCCAAACTAAGTTATTTGACAAGCTAAGAAAACTTTAAAAACTAAGTTATTCGAACCTCGGATGTCCAAAGTTAGAAAAACTGAAATTACTCAAATAAAAGATCCGCGTGATTTTCCAAACAAAAAGAAAGAAAAACTGATATGGCTACGATTGGCAAAGAAAAACATCAGGTTGTATTGTTTTGGATGATGGAATTCAGGTCCGACCAACAGTCAGAACCAACCGCCTATATATGACGTTTGTCAAATGATTCAGCTCGTTGAGATATTTCTGTTCATTACTTATGGGCCCCGTAGCACTCAAGAGATGGAAATTATGCCAACGTTAAGTTGTGCCCTTTTCTAGTCCCTTTACTCTTATCCAGTTGCTCTAATTATGAATCTGTTAAGTCGTAACTCATCTCCGCATCACAGTGGCTTAATTACAAAGCTTCAATTGTCATAACTCATGTCTGGGATCAGCATTTTTCGGGTCAGCCTATCTATGGTTAGACCTTATGTCAATCTCATGGCTAACTGCTTCTTTTGAATTTAATGCAAGTCAACTTCAACCAATTACAGAAACTAACTACTACTACTAACTCTCAAGTCTCAACCTCTGCCAAATTCAACATTCATGGACCATGACCCAGTGACCCCATAATACTTATATTAGTTTCTTGAATAATATATGTTTTCTGATCAAATCAAATATCATGATTTAATCTTTGCTGATGCATTATAGCATGCCACCAAACAACTATTAGTATAACACATTATTTGGTTTATAAATAAGATCAAACTTCATCACTAATGGTCTGCCATACTGAACATGAGTTCAATAATCTTTGCTCATACTCTTACAATTATCATTTTGGTCTCATTGGGATGTTTTGTTCACTCAAAAGCCCCGCTTAAAATCGGGTTCTACTCGGACTCATGTCCAGCGGCTGAGTTTGTTGTCAAGGAGGAGGTGCATAAAGCCTACTTTAACGACATGGGTCTTGCTGCTGGTCTCGTGAGACTACATTTTCACGATTGTTTTGTGAGGGTAAGATGGGTCGGGCCAGTTGGGTAACATTTTTTATGGGTTGATGCAACAAACCTTGATTGTGTTACTGTTTCGATGCTTTGAACTTATAACCCTTACAAAAAGGTTTATAACTTCCACACTGAAAATATATTTTCAAAGACTTTCAACACATTTGACCCGTTTCATATAAGCTAACCTGTTTTGTTTCACCTTTTTGTTATGTTAAAGATAAAATATAACCGGGCTGGGTTGGAAATTGACCCGATGTCTATTTTATTAACATGGATTTGTTCTTAACAGGGTTGCGATGCATCAGTCTTGATAGATTCGACTCGTTCAAACAAAGCAGAGAAAGATTCACCAGCAAATAATCCTAGTCTACGTGGATTTGATGTCATTGATAAAGCAAAAGCTAGACTCGAAGCCTTATGTCCAGGGACTGTTTCTTGTGCCGATATAGTCGCATTTGCAGCTAGAGATAGCTTCCAAATAGTAAGAAAATAGAAAATTAATAGCCTGAAAGCCTGGTCCTACACGAGTAACTAAGTTGCTCAAACCCAGGTCTGGTTAAGCCCACCCCACAATTTACATTAACTAATTTGTGATAAAAACCATTTGTGCGACGTTTGGGCTCAACCGGGCCACAAGGACCAGGCTTTACGGTCCAAACTACAGGCCTGGTACCAATTGCGCCATAAGCAACACACGTATGTATAATTGTTGTTACTGCAGACTGGCGGACTTGGGTATGATGTACCAGCTGGGAGAAGAGATGGTAGAGTGTCACAGATAGAAGACACAAAAGCACTGCCTCCTGCAACAGCTAATCTTGCGCAACTCACTCAGATGTTTTCAACCCACGGGTTGACCCAAGAAGAAATGGTTACTCTATCAGGTAACGCATCCTTCGTCTTTATGTTTCCATAACATGTACATAGTCGCCCAAATACTCAAAAGGTTTTCTTTAATGTAACTTAAACCAATAAAAATCATAAAACAAGTTTAGAGGTTGACAATTTTAGCGAAAACTTTGCTGCAAAACTAAAAGAATAGTGTTACAAGTTAACCAACTTAATTCAGTGAAATTACAGGAGCACATACTTTGGGACGATCACACTGTAGTTCATTTGCTAGCAGACTACACAGTTTCAATGCCACAGTAAAACAAGACCCAAGTTTGAACTCATTATATGCTAGCAAACTAAAACAGGAATGCCCAAAGGGCAGAGTAGGAATGTGAACTTGGTGGTACCCATGAATCCAAGTTCACCAACCAAAAGTGATACTGGTTACTATGTAGATGTCCTCAATAATAGAGGCTTATTCACATCAGACCAATCCCTACTCACAAGCCCATCGACAGCAAACCAAGTGCACCGATATGCAATGAAACCGTTGGTTTGGAAGAGAAAGTTTGCGGATGCAATGGTTAAGATGGGAAAGATTGGTGTTATTACGGGTGAACAAGGAGAGATTAGGTCAAACTGTCGTGTGATCAAAAATAATTGAGATGAACTTGTGTATCATAGAATGTAAACTTAGATGCTTCAATGGTGTTCATCCCATTGGATACTTCTTTTCCTTTTGTATGTGAAGGCAATTTGCAATTTGCAATTTGCTTGCAGAATAATTAAAAATATGTTGAATTATGTTCATGATGCTAGGAAAAATGCATACAATCTGTTCAAGTCAAAAGTCATAAACATAATTATAAAAAAAGTAAATGCAGTTATTATCTACTCCTTAAATTATTCAAGTCTTTCATAGCAGGTGTAGAAACAAAACTTCATTGCATTAAAAAAGAGCAAACACATAGCAATAATCTTCTCAAAAAACTAATACAGATCAAGTAGCTAGAGGTTTTAATAACATATTCTTCCAAAATGATGCACATTAATAAAATGCGATAAAAAATTCCAAAACTCATTTGATGAAAACACAGATTAAAAGATTGTCTACCTAATTGGTGAGCTCCATGATGGCACTGACTATGTCCCCATTGTGAGTCTTGAGAGCCTTGACCGCCTTTGGCCTTGACACACCAGCTTGAGTCATCACCAAATCAATGTCACGAGGCTCGACGCCTGCCTCGTCTACTTCCTCCTCTTCTTCATCTGCCTGAGCAGCGGCAGCAGCTGCAGCTGAAATCTCTGGTTTGTTCATCACTGAACTCATGTCAGGCATTCGGAACTGCTGGGCAGCTTGAGTTTGCAGTTGTGAGCTTAAGTCCTCAATCTTGGCCTCCCCAAATATGACATAGGTTTCAGAGTTTGGGCTCTTGAACACATCGGGTTTTGAGATAAAGAACATGATCTGTATTGTAACAAAACAAAAAAAAAAGATGAATTTAACCTTGTGTCACAACAATAAAACATAACAACTTCGTGGTTCTTGGTTTCTTGGATGTCTTTAAAACTTATTATTTCGCTCATAAATGGTCAAACAAAATCATGGATAGAATCATTTATCCAAATACTATTAAATGAAAACTGGATTAATAAAGGTCGTACATTTTTTGCTCTTTTGATGGTAACCCTGCTAACACCAAGAACAGGTTTCATTCCCAGTTTCAACATGGCCTTTCGACTCTTCTTCTCACTCCTGCTTTGTTTTGAGCTCTCACTCCCACCTGATATTTTTTTAAATAATAAATTATTTTCCCAATAAATGAAAACATAAAACATCAAAACACATATATGTGACAATTGATTAAAGACTAAAAACAACTAAAATAATCCTAGGACATTTAAATTCGCGATTTAGAAGTGATTATAAGATCTTAAATATCCAAAAACACACAAATACACCATCACATGTAATAAAACAGAACATATAAAAGAAAATATGGGCATAATCTAATAGTCAATAACTAAAAAATTAAACAAACACAATACAGATAAACCTATGAATGTTTGTATGTTCAATTCTGAAACTATTATAAGAAAAGATCTTAAGTATTAAGAATCACATAATCAATTTTAATAAAGCTAAACATAGAAAAAAAGTGATTAACATATCCAAACACCATTCAATCAAAACCTTAATCTAACACTGACAAAAAGCATCAAACATCACTACTACTAATACAACAAAAGAATAAAAGTTCGAACAAAAACCCACAAAAAAGAGCCACAAAACCCTAAATAAAAGATAAACCAAACAACTACCTTGAGCACCATCTTCCTTATCATCGTCATCATCATCGGAATCGGCGTCGGCGTCATCATCATTGTGGTCGTCTTCTTCCTTAACATCCTCTACAACACCCTCAACCACCGGAATCTCTTCCTGTAAAGGACAACAACAAGTGTGAAAGATTGAATATCGATTGTAAGTGCATTTGGGTATGATTTTTGAGACAATTGAAGTACCTCAATCTTCTTCTCCGATTCAATTTCTTCGACGACGGGTCCCGGCATCTTTGATTGATATCGTTAGGGTTGAGCAGCTTTGTGGATAATCTTTGGAAGATGATACGGTGTGTATATTGTGTAAAGATAGGGTTTTACTCTTTAGGGTTCCTTCATTCTTGGGCTTTTTCTTATTGGGCCTCTCTCTAGGCCTTGTCCAACTCATCACTCAAAATGTCAAATTTTTAAATGTTTCCATCATGAGAGTTTGAACACTATGAATTGATAATCACAATTATTAGTTTTTGTTAACCTTTATGTTTATTATCAACGAAAATTTTATTAACATAATTCATTGATTAACACTTGATTGTCAATTGATTTAGCTCATGTTAGAAAAAAATTGTATCGAATATTTGATTGAGATTTCATTTTACGCAGGGTTTTAAAGGGGTTAGATTGTCACACCATCTGATATAGGTAGTTTTATATGAAGGATGGATGTTTACATGGCTTGAACTCATGACTTCAAGATCTAAAGTAACAATCTTACAAATTGTCAAAGTCCTACTCTTTTGATTTAGCTTACGGTGATGATTATGAATGGAACAGGGAAAATGATAACTCTTGATGAAATAGGGAAATGTATGACGAAATGAAGTGAAATTCGAGTAGAAATCAGATGTAAATCAATGATGATTATACTATTAGGATTGTCATTGACAATGATCATGAAAATTGGGATTATCATTAGGCAAACTATTTGTGTGAAATATAATCAATCGATACATCATAGTTTCATTATTAAAATCCAATTTGTCATATATTTAAACATACCTAGCTCAAACACATTTCAAATTATATTATATAACACATATGTTATCTAAGCAAAGTCTAAACATAATGACATGTTATAAATAAGTTAACATGTTGTAAATAGGATGTAACAAAGTTATAAGAGTTGGAAGGTTGAAGTTATAAATTATATAACGTCAATTTTTTTAATTTTAAATGGGTACACACGATTTGTTTATTAATGAGGTTACGCATTTCAACCCAAATGTGGCATTCATTACACGAGTTAGACTATTGAACAAGAAAACTTATATTGTCATATCATATTCCGGGTCGTATAAAAAATTACTATCAAAGTACGACTACTCTTGATGGAAGTGGAAATTTGAAGGTGTTAATAAATAAACACCGGATCGATGCGAAAACCACGTCCATTTAAGTGCATTCCAAACCAACCATGGAGCAATAACATGGTATTCAAAGCACCCATGAACGATAACATGAGATCCATTTAAGTGCATTCCAAACCTACTGGATTTTCGTGGTCATTGCACCATGAATTCTGTTGTCGAGAGCAATGATTCCATCAAGCAAGTTATAAGCTCAACATGTCTAATCTCATGCCCTTCATCTTCATCATTACTAATTAATCGAGTTTGTGCTAGAGCTGTTCAAATAGCTCGACACTCGAAACTTGCTTGAAATTCGTTCGAAAAAAGCTCGAAAAGTTGCTCGTATGATTTTGGCTCAGTTGTAAACGAGCCGAGCATGAGCAAAAAGGTAAGCTCGCTTGATTTAGCTTGAACTATTTTTAAATATAACTTTATATATTATATATTATCTTATTTTATTTTATCTTATTTTACTTACTACTCTAATAAAAGAGTAAATTGGGATAGTACGTGTCAACACCATATTTATTCTCATCAATATTTTCCCGTCTCTCTCTCTCATATTAAATAATTCTTTAATTACTAATAATATTATTTAACATTTTTTTTACATTTAATAAATTAGAAAAAAGATCTATTTATTAATGTTATTTTCAAATAAACAAATCTTTTCTAAAGCATTTTAAAAAAAAAACATGAATAAAAATTGGTATTTTTAAAAAATCAATTTTTTAAAACCAAAATTAATTAATTTGGAAGTTATAATTAAGAAAATTTTCAAAACAACATTTTTATACTATTTGTTTTAGAACAATATGTTTAAAAACTAAATTTTAAAAAGTTAATATCATCATTTTATAAGTTATAGTCATTTCTGATACGTAATTTCAATCATATAATATTTAATATCTTATAGTCTTTATGATCAACTTTATAAATGTTGATTAAGCAATATTTTATAAGTTACAGTCATGTCTTATACGTAATTTTAAATTTTTTTATTATATTACTATTTTATTATCTTAGAGCAGCTCGGTTTGTAAACGAACCGAGTTCGAGCAAGCCTTCGTTCGGTTCGTGAACAACCCTAGTTTGTGCCATCATTACTCTTGTTAATAACATTCATCATTTCATCCTGCGGTAACTAAACCAAACAAAAAACATCATTCATTCCTGATTACAGAACGCAGATTCCACGACACTGATAATCAATTCTTCATCATAACCACCTTTTGCAAGATCCTGTTTATATACTTTTGAAGGAAAAGAAAAGGAACACAAAAAAGCTCAAATTCTTATCTATATAATATTGCTTAATCAACATTCATAAAGTTGATCACAAAGACAAGAAGCAGTATAAACTATAGCACCATAAACTGCCCACAAGTAACTTTTACACTATGCAAGACCGGGCCAATGAGCTTAGATCATTAAGAGACTATAAACATTGAACAAGAAAACATGTATAAAAAACCAGTAACATTGGTTCATCGCCTTCAACTCTTTTTCAACCTTTTTCTAACAACCTTCCAACCTTCATTGTCGATCGCATGACAATGGCCACAAGGTCCAGACCATGACTTGCAAGGTGCTGCAATATCACACACAAAACAGTAGCACTGCAACAAACAATCAATAACATTAGAACTCAAAAGAACTCACTGTTCATCAATCAATACATAAATCCCAAATGACACAACTTTAAAGTCTAATCCACACCCAAAATGACAGATTGGTGATTAAGATCAAAGAACAAATGTTTATCACAAAAGGGGTCTAAACTAAGATCAAAATTAGTCCTAAATTTAAGCATAAAATTACCAATTTACAGTAGCTTTCATGGGATGTCTTCTCAAACGGATGCTTTACACACAAATGTCTTGAATGGGGATAATCTCTACACGCCACCTGTAAACACAAATACCCAATTCAACAAACCAGACCCTAACAACTTCAAATCAATAAACATCAGATTTAGGGTTTAACAACAATCACCTGCCCCTTTTCAGCAATAAGGAACACATCTGGTGAATCTTGAAGATTGTTCTGAAGACCCTTTTCGACAGAGACGTCAGAAAGATCAAATGAATCTTCTTCTGGATTGAAATCAAGAATAAAGCAATCTTCTTTATCATCAAACTCTTTAATGGCGGATTTTCGCTTTAAGCAAAAGATGGGTCTTAAAGGTGAATCATCATCATCGACATAAATGTTATCATCATCACCGTCGTCTATACATTCGATTGATGCTGTTTTGTTGTTGTTTTTGGGTGTAGTGATGGTTTGAAGTGAAACGAGTTTCTTAATATTCGCCATTGATCGAATCGAAACGCTTTGTGTAAATTAAGCAGAAGAATTTGTGTTGTGAGGGTGGAATGATAACCGTTTGAAATTTGAAAACCAGATGAAACGACTGTGTTTGGGCCCTAATGTCTTGAGAATTGGGCCTCGTGTGTATGTGATATTGTGATAGAACCTTGAATTGGGCCTTATGTATGTGATGGGAAAATGGAAATATAACAACTTAACAAGTGTTTATGTTTGTTATTTTGGACACAAACAGACCCAAGACCATTTAAGCAAGACAACAAGAACCGTGGAGCAAAATCTCTAATACCTACACAAGTCAGTTCTCGGTTCTCGCGAATTTGTACTAGGGTTTTTCACTCGTCGACCTGTGAACCGCACACCCCTAATTTTGAATGTTAGTTTCAAGTATTCAAGAGTAATTGTTGGTAACTAAGAGGTATTGGGATGTATATGGTACTTTGTTTAGACATGCTCATAAAATTCATGGTGTTGACGAACGTGATTTGTTACGTTGAAAACAAAGAACATTGTTAACCTCCTCTCATATGGAGTATTTTTATGAGAGGAGCTGAGGAGGTTTCATTACTTTGATGTGAGAACAACTACTTAGAGAGCGAGGAGTAAGGTGCACAAAGTAATAGATATAGTTAGCATAAATAGTGATTGCGTACATTGCAGAGGGCATTTTTAGGTGATGGTTGTTACTAATGATGTTTATTGTAAATATGTCATCTGCTAAACAATGGTTGTCGTTGTGCCACATACAATTGTACGACTTTGTTTGTGTCATCAAGTACCAGTTAGTACTCTCAGTTGGCTTTGTCATATTTACGTGTACTTTATCAGTAAAACTTATAGTGTTGTTTTGTCCCTAAGTCATGATTATATTGGTTTTGGTTTCGGTCTCTAGTTTTTGTTAGAAGATTTAACTCGATCGCTCAATTAAGGATCATCTTGACGTTCTTTGAATTGTCCCATTGTTTTAGCTTGTCTAGGCATTTAGGTAATGTCCCCATGAGTTTTTTCTTTCTTTCTTTCTTTTATTCTCTTAGTATTTGGTTATCTGGTAGTTATTTTGTGGTTGGGCCAATGATTGATGTGACTTAACATTGAAACACGATAAGCCCATTATCTCAATTTCACACATTTCTTTCCATGCATGTCTTTTACTTGTTATCTTTAAGTTGACCAAAATTTTGAGAGGAAACCCAAGTCTAAAATCATTAAACTAAGTTCATATCTACACTCACTAAGAGGCTTTTGACAATATCTGAATCAGTCTTTTAATAGTTTAGATGTCTAAATAGTTCAGTAATTAATGGTTCAGACTATTTGTTTCACGAGCAAATATTTTAATGATTCAAACATTTGTCTTTGAATAGTTAGACCTCTTATCTGAATTGGTTAGACATTTGTTTTTGAATAGTTAAGCGATATATTTTTTTGAACGCAAATGTATGACTCTGCTTCGAAGGATAGATGTTATCTTAATTAGGCCCACTTATCTGTTTCCTTGTCGGGACCATACCCCAACCCCCACAGGAGGAAACTCATTGTTGAGAAAACCCTCTGACTTAAGACTTGAACCCATGACATCCTCTTATTTACATGTCATGGGTATCTCACCTTAGCCAGTTGGGCTAAGGATCATTGGTAGTTAAGCGATATATTAACTCTTAAATGGTTCAGACCTCTTAATGGTTCAGCACTTAATGCTTTAAACATTTTATTAATTTAACACTTAATCATTAAGAAATTATCAAACAACCCTAAATGATTGGAAGCAAAACCTACACTTTCCAAATCTAGAAAGTTCTTAAATTGCACACATAATGATCAAGGCCATCTACATAGCTTATAACGTTTCAAGAGCTTTAGATCCACTAATTACAAAGACCCTCGAAGTTGAAGTACACTAAAAAGGTTATTTCTAACAACGGGCTCAAAGGTATTTACTTTTACGCCATGTTATTCGCTCTCAATGCACGAAGGGATCGGGTTTAATAGTATTTAAATTTTTTTATCACTTTCTTCCGTCATCAATATGATACAAACTAGGTTTTTTACCTGTGGAGCGAGAGTTTGTTGTTTTGCCCTTGGCACTACGCGGCATGACATTGGTCGTTATCGGTTCATCTCATCAAACAATTAAAGAAAATACCGATACCGGTTCCAATAATATCAATACTCAAAACGATAATGTTCATTTGTAATCGCTTTGGTGCACCATAATACTGCAATGGCAACTACACTCACAATAACATAAGATATTATGCTTAAACTAAAGATATTTGTTTTTGATTTTATAGTCTAAATTCTGTTTTAAAAATAATATCGTATAAAAATGTACATTAGAAATGCCCTTTCTAACACCTTATGCTCACTATGTAGCACATTTCCATATTATTAACCATTGATTTCCTTTAATCAAGGGTCTATATTATTTCATACGTTTTTTAGGCAAAAAGTTTAATTATGTATTTGATCATCTCTCTCTGTACATATATTCCTAAGATAATACCAACGATGAAAAAACTAGGAAGGAAACGATACCTGGGCTAAGATACAAAAAACCCATCTTATGTGATCGTCTATATAAAAAAAACTTTCACCAGATGGATATCGCGATCTTGATTACTACGAAAGTGAATATACAAAGAGGAAAAAATAAAGTGTAGATGTAGACGAAGCACTATTAAGACTTATTTGTAAGGTCCTATAAATGAGTGACAAACAATATTAAGACTTATTTGTAAGGTCCTATAAATGAGTGACAAACAATGTTAAGATACTAATCAATTTAAAGCATACATGCTAATGATAATGAACCAATAACATGATTGCTCAACTTTTTTGGGATCGATATGAATGCGAGAAAATAATGAAAAGAAAAACTAAAAAGAGGAGTTGAAAGTCGAAGTTACTTTATGTTAATCTCACACTAATACAACATTCACACTAATACAACATGCAATTGAAAATGTCTCATTTTGTCTTCTATATAAATGTAAAACCTAATAAAAAATTCATTATGACTATTCTATAATAACGTTAGAAACAATGTATTAAAAAATCAGATCAAACATTAATTAAACATTGATGTTTCAACTCTTTGACTCGATGATAAATAACTTATAGTAGCCAAACTAATAAATTATAAAAAATAAATAAATTTCCTTCTCATTAGTATCCAGATAAATTTTTATAAGAGTAAATTATCATTTGTATCCCTCACGTTTGTTTTTATTAAATATTTACATCCCTATAGTTTTAAAGTCTTGATTTGTCTACCTAACATTTATAAATTTAACCAATTGCATCACTAATGTTTTATTATGTAACCATTTAAATTTAAATGACTAATGTTGTTAGTCAAGTTTATTAGCATGCCCCCACATCATTGTCTTAATAAGGGTATTTATGTTATTTTCTTTTAATTATTATTTTTTATTATTTTCATAATTCCATCCATTCTCATTTACCATCATTCACCATCATCTTCTGAACCATAACCACGACCGTCAACTACACCCGCCAACCCGACCATCACCGCCAACCATCCCCACCAGCCACCTAACCTGCATCATTCGCCGACGATGGACAGATCTGACTTCCAACCATTCATGAACGTAATCTTTGGAAGAAAGCTCACCATTACCATCCTTCTTCCACCACCAATCTTTCCCCTATTGGTTCTTACAAGCTTTATGATCATCAGAAGCATTAGGACTATTACAATTTTATTTTTTAACTGTAATATGATTTTTATCGAAATTGTGACCTAAATCATCGATGTTAGGATCCTTTCCTTTTTCATTTGTAAACCCTAACCATTTCAGATTAACACTAACCACCTACAGTTGATCGGGATGGAAGAAGTAGAAGCTTGTAGAGCACGAGCGAAATCAACCTCATTAGGAGTGTTACTCTTGACTGGAGTTTCGATAGCCGGCGACTCTCCGGTGGCTCCTCCGGTGAGAGTTCCCAATACATCTTGACAAAACAAATCAACACCAAACTCCTCTAGCTCAACCTTCAACCTCGATAATATAAATCAGAAAGTAGTGGCGGTGGGAAGTTGGAGGGAACATAGTGACAGGTGGATGTAATGGCGATGGTGGTTGTGATCTGGCGGTGGAGACGATTGTGGTCAGGTTACATGACGAGTGACGGTGGTGATAGTGGTTGTGATCTGGCGGTGGCGGTGGCTATTGACTACCGGGTAAGAGAGAGAGAGAGAGAGATGAGAGAGAAAGATGGTGGGTGGAGGTAAGGTTGATAATGATGTTAGTCACATCAGATGTGGGGGTAGGTTTTACTAAAGTGAGGATTAAGGGTACTTTGTCAATTTATAGAAAATTAACTGTCAAATTTAACTACGTTAGGGTTAGGACTCAAACAGAGACAAGATAAAACATTAAGGGGGAAATCGAGACTTTGAAACTCTAGGGATGCAAACAGTTAAAATAAAAAAATCAGGGATGCAAATGGTAATTTACTCTATTTAATAACACATGAACATTTTTTATAAAAATCTAATATATATGAATATGACACATACAATACCATACGGGTCATATAATAGTTATATGACCATTTGAGTTAGTAGCCTAGTTTTAAAAGTCACTGACTCTTTAAAAGAAGATAAAGATTTAAATATTGACATGAGAGATGTATTTTAATAGTAGAACCGATTAAATACGTGAATTATCATTCTAGAAAAAAATAAGGCTCCCATTCTTATTTCTTAATGATATTTCACAATCAATACAATTGGTTGAATCCCGTAAAATCATTTCATAAAAGTTTTTTGAGTTTATTTTATAAAGGAAATCAACTTCGTTTCTTGAATGATCTACATCACTAATGTTGCTATTGTAACAAAAGGTTCTACTTTTATGTGGAAAAAACCTATATTAATCATTATGATTTTATATATCGATAATTTTTCAATATCTTGTTCATTCGTGATAAAATATATTCTTTGTGCACCAATAACAATACATGCTTTTTGAATGAGAGATACTATTTTAGCAAGGGAGTCTCAAGTATCTAACATATTTATGTCTAAGGTTTTTCTACAAAGTAGTGACAAAACGTGTATATAACTTGTACAAATATTTTCATTTCCATGTCAATTTAATCCATGAAAAATAAGTTCTTATATGCATAAGAATTGTTATTATTGGGTAAACTCAACAACCAAAGGGAACTAGGGCAAAGAATATGAGATATTTAAATGGTAGATGTTACAGGTTTCTTGATAATTTTCATTTGAGTCCGGCCTGACTCTACTCAAAAATAATTTATTTTTCAAACTTTAAAAACATCTAACAATGAAACTAGTGATCCCGATGAAAAGAGAAAATTGCATAAATGGTCCCTATGGTATGACCAAATTGCATTTTTGGTCCCCAGACTTTGAAAATTGCAAAGTTAGTTTAAAATTTTAAATAGTCATTGCAAGTTTGGTCTCTCATTTTTTAAAAATTACAAAGTTAGTTCAAACTTTTATTTGAGCATTGCACTTTTAATCCCTAAAGTTAAATTTAAAAGTTAGTTCAAACTTTCTAAAGTATATAAAAACTAAATGATTCTTATGCCAGAGACTAAATATGCAATGACTATATAAAAATTTGAACTAAGTTTGCAATTTTTAAAGTTTGGGGACCAAATATGCAATTTGATCAAACCACAAGAACCATCTATGCAATTTTCTCCGATGAAAATAAACTTTTGACTAACCCTGAAATCTCATTTCACTCTAAGCCCCGAAAAGGTTGAGCCACCAACATTCATGTATCTTTTGACTAATTCATTTGCATACAATTTGGCCATCTAATATAAGTCAGTGGCTCCCACGTTTGCCGGTCCAACCCGCTTGTCTAGTTATAATAAAACAAATCAAATTTATTATCAAAGATTTCAACAATTGTGGATCAAAATGCCAATTCATGTTCAATTCATAGGTTTAAGTGGGCAGCGGATTAGAACGATTACTATGTTGATTATTGACTTATCATAGGGTCACCATAGTTGACTTAAGGACACTATAAGTGGATATAAGGATCAAATTGATTGTTGTCGATTAATATTTTGGGTTCCCACTAACCGATTGACAACTGACAATTAAAGGAGACTATGAATTTCTAATTATCAGTGGAGGCGTATACTCGAATGATGTTGATGATTTTCAAATTACGAGGTTGTTTGATTATATTAACTCAGTAAGATTTGACTGAGTCAGAAGCTGACCCAGTTAGAAGTTCTGACTGAGTATGCACCTGACTGAAACATGGTTGTTTGATTCAGTATCTGACTAGAACTAAATCGATTCAATATTTAAGTAACAAAAACCACCCGAGTTACACCACTGGTCGAAACCACCACACCACCACCACAACCACCACTATCACCGTACACATTCCGACCACCACCACAATCCACCGTACACAAAGGCGGTGCCGAAGGCAGTGCCTGTAAATCGGGAGGCCGAAGGTGGTGCCTGTGGATCGCGAGGGGGCGGGGGGCTGCGAGTCGCAAGGGGGTGGCGGGCT
>BJCM01061880.1:0-27556 GCA_018326385.1 Flaveria bidentis | reverse complement strand
CCATGCTGAGCAGACTATCAGTATGTGGATAATAAGTTATAGATAAGAGCTACTGTAGTATCAAGACTGCATATTTGAGAATACAAAAGATTCGCGTTACATAATCTTGAAGGGTGAGAAGAACAAGACTCAAAGAGACATAAAGGATGCAGGTATTATATTGAATATGATAAGATGTGTTTGGTATTGTGTTTTGAAAGTGATCATCTGATTTTGGTTATCAGATTATCACAACTTCTAACAGCCTATATTGCTAATATGAAACTCATTATAAACAACTTTTTTTGGTATAAAGATGTATCATCATCATCATCAAGGAAAGAACATTCATTCTACATCAAGAATGTCAATTACACCAGAAAGACATTTGTTTCTGCAAGGAGGTACTAATGGAGGTGATTCGGGCCTTGTTCTTTCAACTGACGCTAAGCCTAGACTCAAATGGACACCGGATCTCCACGAACGATTCATAGAAGCGGTCAACCAGCTTGGAGGAGCAGACAGTAAGCACATTTCTTTAAAAAGGTTAAAACAAAATGGAGGGAAAACGGCTTATCGGTTTTCTTTCTATTTTTGTTACAGAAGCTACTCCAAAGTCAGTTTTGAAGCTAATGGGAATTCAAGGTCTTACTTTATACCACTTAAAGAGTCATCTCCAGGTAAAAAACAAGCTTTTTATCATAATTTCACATAATATTTAATCTTTATTAACAGTTATGATAAATATGAATCCAAATTTTATAAAATAAATTGATTTAGGGGCTTTTATGCTTTAAAAATACAGACTTGCCAACTTTCGACCCATTTGATCTATTTCCTTTTTAGCTATTCTTTAATTTTTTTTTGCGTTTGACTCGTTGAACATAACACTTAACCAGACTTGAGTTATAAATAAATTAATAAAAACAGGCAGACAAACTAATCTCCTTTATTTGATTGACAGAAATACAGGCTCAGCAAGAATCTGTATAGGCAATCTAGCAGTGTTGGCACACACAAAGTTGGTAATAAATCTAAAAATCCATTTCAATTCCAATATTTTTTTTATTAAAAAAAGCACAGTTTTTAATAACAAAGATCGGGTTGTAGATACGGTGGCACCAGCAGCAGACGCGATTGGTGAAACAAGTGAAACTCAAATGAGTAACTCAGGTGTTTGCCCTCAAACAAACAAGTAAGAAACACTTATTTCAGGTCTACATTTGTAAGTTTAACTACAGGTATACCACCTGAAATGTTCAATCTAATGATATATATATTCAATTCAGAAACTTGCAGATGAGTGAAGCCATACAGATGCAAATTGAAGTTCAAAGAAGGCTGCATGAGCAACTTGAGGTATGCATCATTATAACAACAAAAACAATAACTTATCACAGCAAAAAGTGATATAAATATGTATAAAAATACAATTTTTAATGTGAAATAGGTGCAGAGACACTTGCAGCTTCGAATCGAAGCGCAAGGGAAGTACTTACAATCAGTTCTTGAAAAAGCACAAGAGACACTTGGGAGACAAAACTTGGGTACAGTAGGACTAGAAGCTGCAAAAGTTCAATTATCTGAATTGGTGTCTAAAGTATCAACTCACTGCCTAAGTTCTGCATTCGCGGGAGTCAAAGACAGGTCAATGCATACAAACCAGCCAGCAGATTGTTCAATCGAGAGTTGTTTGACTTATGGTGAAGGTCAACAGACAGAACAACAAGAGATGATCGGTTTGACCCTTTTAAAGTCAAAGAAGGTTGACAACGAGCCAGAACTTTCTGCAAGTGATTTGTCAATGAGTATTGGAGGACTCAAGAGTAGTGAATGGAACACCAGTAGAAGCTACACCGAAGAAAGATTTATCGACCGGGGCGACAACGTCATTTTAATGGATCAAAATCATCAATCCAGTCAAAGAAACACAGATTTTATGAAGAAAGAGAATGCTGATATGCCACAGAAGTTGCAATTCCCATATTTTGGACAAAAACTGGACCTTAATGCCCATGATGGGAATGATGTAGCTTCAAGTAGCAAACAATTTGATTTAAATGGACTTAGTTGGTGATCACAAGCAGATTTTATTATTTTGATTGAAGAATCATCTTCTCATAAATGCCAAAAGGATTAAAGATCTTGTAATGCATTTTCAGAATTTTTGTAGCGCGAAAATAGTTGGAAAAACACGTGATATATCAATCGATTGATGAATCATGAAGATTCAGTTTTAGAGCAACTTGAGTTGCTATTATATTTACTGCTGTGGTAAACTATAAGAACATATCAGTACTTGTATTGAATAACATAATTGATGACAACTTATGAATCCTTGTGAAGCCTTTTTAATACCCAAAACTTATATCATCCATAATTTGTAGACAAATTTATTTTTAATAATCTGAATCGCGCTAATTCAAATATTAATTTGTTTGCCTAACAATGGTACAATGACCACTGTATTCAACAGTCTCAACTACAGAATTATATAAATGTCATTACAATGAAAGGAAACCTCAACATATACGGGTGATAAAACCTAAAGAACCTTATGTTGAGCGTGTGGGCTATATACAACTAAACCCTAATAATAAATTACTAATAACTATTATTAACTATTAACAACACCTATGGACACATGACATTTGTAATTGAGACTTAAAATTCACAATATATCATTCATAATTTGTAGATAAATTTACTGTAAGTTTTAACTGACAGTTAATTTGACTTCAACAAGCACTAGTTGGATCAACTTTGATCCGGAACTAAGGATGGTATACCATGTGGGTAATTTTCTGGATTATTTTTCTGAATCGTGTTATCACCTTCAGATATAAGTATTTCATTAAGTCACTCGACCGTTTTGAAATATCAGGAACTAGTATATGTTTATGTTAGGAAGATAATATCCAGAATAGAACAAAATTTGTGTTTTAAGTGCAATGGAATCATCGCAACGTAAGTTGAAACGACACAACACTTCGTAAAATAGTGTGTCAATTAGTAGTTAAGTAGGATTCAAGCTATGTATAATACAAGTAAGAGGTTTGTATTTTATTTTTATGTGTGTGCTTTTGATTAATAATAAAACAGAGAGAGTTGACTTATAGTTGAGCCAAAAGCGGTTGCTCGTCTGAGTAGCTCAATCCAAATGAACTTCCGACATTTGCTAAGTGGTTACCGATAGTTCTTGCTCTGCGCTTCTCTCAGTATGAATTTAGTTACGGCCGATGATTGACAACTGTCAATAGTTATTAGGTTAAGGCGGTAACTATGTTTTCACTCATGGTTGGCCGTTAGCACAAATATTTGTTTTATTGATCGTTTAGAGTTACTGATAAAGGTTTAATTCTTACCAATGACCCTATATATCCGTCAAAGATGATAGTGTGTTCACCCATCACAAGCCACCGCTCTGTGACGATATCGACTGTACATCGTTCACCACGCTAAAACCAATGATCGATCACCACAAGATTCACACTAGTTAGTTCTCTCTTATAAACTCTTTTGGCTTCAATTGGTGAAGCTTAATTCCTTGGTTTTGAAGCCACTTATTCTTTTGAGTACATGACAGCTTCAATAATCCCTCACGTGACACCAACAATCAATATAAAAAATAAGGCTTTCAAAGGCATTCACTTTCTTTGCCCAGCAAAGCAATTGTACTACTAATTCGGATCCAATATATCATATCTAGCTATAAGGTATAAAAATAATTTTATTTGAATATTTAGTATAAATAGTAAAATAAAATAAATCATATGAATATGAGATTAGAAAATCCTGTTTAACTCTTTACGTAAACTTTATAGCTTTATTTATTGGGGTAACTTTATAAAAAAGTAATAAATTGTAAAAAATATTTCAATTAGGTAACTCAAGTTTTAAAAGTGTTCCAACTAAATCACTAAGATTTTATATTTTATATAAATTAAAAGTCTTAACATGTTTTTTAGCATGTTATACTTTTGATTTCAATTAGAAAATAATTTTTCTATCTTTTAATGTTGATTTGAACGTTTATGTAAATTTTAAGTATTTTTTTTGTTTTTTCATAATTAACATGTTTTTTTTTATTTTTTAACATAATTTTATATATTGAAAATTGTGACCCCCACGATTTCTCCACTTTTGCTTTCTTGACATAAAAAAAATTAATAATAACTCGATTTGATCGTTTGATGGTCCAATTTAAAAAAAATATGCGTAAGTGGCAAAATTAGAATACTTTTAAATTTTTATTATTATTCCATGACATTTTCTCTTATTTAGAAATTGCCTATTAAGAATCTAAAAGAACTTATTGAAGATATTACGTTACGTTACTATTATAATGCATCGATTACTTAGATTTAATATAAATCTGGTTAGATCTAAATTTTGTGTTTTGATTGCTGATTTCGATATTTTGATTTAATGATGAAATAATAAAACTTATTTGAAATTTCCCAAATAAATGAAAGTTGTGAAGTTATTATTAATTGGTAAATTGGATTTTAATAATCTAAATTATAACCTATTAATAGATAATAATTCAAAATATTAGTTTTGCCGATAATGATCCTAACTTTTGTTTTTGTTGTCAATAGCAATCCTAGTAGCAAAATCTTTATTGATTTACATTTGCTTTTCATTCTATTTCATTGTATATTTGCTATTTCATTCAAAATCATCATCATAAGCAAAATCTAATGAAAATCAAGTGTAAAACAATGAATGATTATTTTACTAGGATATTTCTTGACAACAAAAATACAAGTTGGGATTATAAGCGGTCAAACTAATAGTATAGATCATTACCGGCGAATAGATGATCAATTGAATTATTAAAATCCTATTTGTCTTATTAATTAATATCGTTAATAATGTTTTATTGCCTATCAGGCAATATGTTTTAAATTAAGTCATACTTGGACATCAAATAGTTAGAAAATTATTATTAATATAGATGTCTATGAGTCTATTATATATCTATATCTCTATTTAAATATGGTTACGTATTAATTTTTACTATATTAAGAGAAGATGCGCATAATCTGATAATGAAGGCACCAAAAAACAATACATATCATGAGGAAAGCTTAATAAACATGCATAATAATACCATACAAACGTGAGAAAAAGAAAACATAGTTAACCAAACCAACATGTCACAAAATGATGTTGACAAACTGAGGTTAACTATGGAGGATAGATTATAAAGATCATTAGTTGATGTTGTAGTTGATTAGTTGTGATCGATAGAAGAGTTTAAGCTCTAACAAAAACTTACTTAATTCAAAATAAATCCTAATTACCATAACAATAAAAAAAAAACAACCCTGATCATAGTTAGATCCAAACTTGCCAACAATAGCATTGCACTACACTATAGATGCATATTAAATCACACATTAGTCGAAATAGTTTAGTTATACTCAAGGGCGATGGAAATAAGGGGCCCAGGGGACTATCGGTCCCTCTTTAATTCGCAGTAGTTCTAGTTTTTTGTTCGTTAGTGTACGTTTTTTGTTCGGTAATGTATTTTTTTTATATATATTGTGTTCATCCCTTTAGAAAAATTAACTTTGCCCTTGATCTTTATAGGATTATTTAAGCTTCGCCACTGGTTATACCAATATTTACACATGTGTAGTTAAAACTATCAAAAATTATATATTATCTATCACAAGATGCAATACCATTAAAAACTAACAATAATTTCCTACCAATTATATATACTCATCCAAACGAGAAATTATTATTTCTACTGTAATAAATTGGTAATTAAATACAACACATGTTATCATCACATTTATTTTAATCAAAATTACTTGTTTCTCTATCTTATTAAATAATCATATTAACTATTAATAATATTATTTAGTTTCTTTTTAGATAAAATAGTTTTTATTAAATAAGAGAAATATCTTTTTATGAACGTTACTTCTAAAACCATTTTTTATAAAATAAAGCATTTTTATAAAACATCAAACATTTTAAAAAAATATGTAATATTTAAAATCATAACTTTTTAAAAAGTATTTTTTTATAAATATAGAATAATAAAATCGGAAGTTATAACAAGAATTTTTTTTAAATTAACTAAAAATAAAATTTTAAAAAAATTAATAACATTTTTTATTACTTATAGTTATTAATTATTCATAATTGAAATCATATATAATATTAAAATATCATCGTTTAAATTTTTTATTAAATTTAACATTTTATTTATTCACATAAGTTTATTAAAACTAGTTTCACAAATAAACAATTTTAAGTTTATGATTTTCATAATTAACTATTGATTTAAACTCTCAAAGTATCTTAAACCCTATTTAAAATTTTGCTAGTACAATAAAACAAAACCCACTAACGTTATTTTCTTGATTTCAAATTCCATACCCTATAAACATTCCTCTTCCCTTTTGCTTAAGAATCCCTTCTTCTTCGTCTTCGTCTTAGTCTTCATCTTCATCTTCATCTTCATCTTCATCTTCATCTTCATCTTCATCTTCATCTTCTTCGACACACACACAAAACCCCGATTTTCTCGCGAGATTTTGCCGACTTTTAAACCTCCAACACACGCACACGCCCCCACGATCCCCCTTTTCCCCTCGATCAAAACACCCACAAAAAAATCGCCGATTTTCGATCCACTAATCAAATATCAATCCCCTCTAACCCCAACCGCCATTGATGCACCTTAAAACCCCTGTTCTCCACCCCCACCTCTTCATATCAAAAACCCCTAATCCCCCACCCCCCACCAACAAGATCTGAACAAATCAACAATCGATCAATGTCAGGGGGGAAAACCGTCAATTGGGTATTGTTCACGGGCCTGTTTCTGATGTGGGTTAGAGTCGAGGGGCTGGGTGTGAACTGGGGCACGATGGCGACCCATAAGATGGATCCGAAAACGGTGGTGCAGATGATGAGAGACAATGGGATCAATAAGGTGAAGCTGTTTGATGCTGATCAATCCACCATGAGTGCACTCGCTGGCTCCGGAATCGAAGTTATGATCGCGATCCCCAACGATCAGCTTCAGGCGATGAACGATTACAGTCGAGCGAAGAAGTTTGTGCAGAAGAATGTTACGAGATATAGCTTCAATGGGGGTGTTAATATCAAGTAAGTTTCGGTTTGTACTTTGTGCTTTGGGTGTTGTACTTTGTGCTATAGGAGTTGTGCGTTTTCTTCATTTCTTGGGGTAATGATTTAGGGTTTTGTGAGTTTATGCTTTAGGAAGTTGTACTATGGGTAGAAATATAATGTTGTGGGATGAAGCTGTGGTAGATTGTACCTAACGCATTGGCAGCTGTACGTTATATCCTAACATGTATGTGAAGGTGTTGCTCGTGTGGTGAAAAGATTGGTGCTTTAGGTAGTTGTACATTCTGTTTTGCTACGTGTACGTATTTAAGTAGTTTTAGTGCATGTTTAACAAATCAACTTCTTAACCAATTTTTGATTTGTTAACTTTTGAAAAATTAATAAGTTATCCGGAGTTAAATACTTAAATGGAGTTATTTTTGGAAAGTTACTTTTTAAATAATAAGCAATATGAAACACCCCCTTATCTTTAATGAGTAAATAAGTTATTTTTTAATTTTTTGGAGGGATAAAAAAACCCTGTCCAAAAAGTTAAAAAGTAAAAAAGTTTTATCTTTTTAACTTTTTAAGGGTATTTTGGTCTTTTTATCCCTCCAAAAGTCAAAAAATTACCTATTTAAGTAACCCCAAACAAACCCTTATAAGTAGTTCTAACTTTTGGTTTGTCACGTGTACGTATTAAAAGCATGAATATGGTTGGTTCGGTTGGTTTAACGAAAATTTTTGGTCTAGTTGTGAACTGCTGTTCCGAGAAATGATAAACTAAACGCGTGTAACGTATTGTTAGTCGGGTTGGCTGTTTTTAGTAGTTTGATGGTTTGGTTTTAACGAGGCTTTTAAAATTCATAAGAATTACATCAATACAAAACCCTAAACCTTGTATAAATCTCATATTAGCAAAACTATCATCAAACTACTAATGATTCAGTTGGTTTTAACTGTTTATAAATTCCAATAGTAAGTTGTTTACACATTAATCAGTTGGTAATTTTAAATATATCGTATACATTATGAGTTGTATTATATTGTATTAAGATCGTAAAATACACTTTCAATTACTCCAATGCATTTGGGGGATATTCATGTGAATCATTAATGTTACTTTAAGCAACTTCCAAACTATACGGATCTCAACATTTTCTTTATTATTATTATTATTATTATTATTATTATTTTTGTGACAGATACGTAGCGGTCGGCAATGAGCCCTTTCTAAAATCATACAACGGTTCATTCTCCGAAACAACCTTCCCAGCACTGCAAAATATCCAAAATGCCCTCAACGACGCCGGTGTCGGGGACACGATCAAGGCCACGGTGCCCTCGAACGCCGACGTCTACGGTTCCCCGACCGACAACCCGGTCCCGTCAGCCGGGAGGTTTCGGCCCGACATCAACGACCAAATGGTGCAAATGGTCGAGTTCCTTGCCCGAAACAACGCGCCCTTCACGGTCAACATATACCCGTTTTTAAGTCTTTACGGGAACGACAACTTCCCGATCGACTTCGCGTTCTTTGATGGCGCGCCGCAGCCGGTTGTTGATAACGGGATACAGTACACGAATGTTTTCGACGCTAATTATGACACGTTAGTGTCGGCTTTGAAGGCGGCGGGTTTTGGTGACATGCCTATTATTGTTGGGGAGGTCGGGTGGCCAACTGACGGGGATAAAAACGCGAATATTAATATGGCGTATCGGTTCTACAACGGGCTTTTACCCCGTCTTGCATCGAACAAAGGGACCCCGCTTCGGCCCGGCCCGATAGAAGTTTACCTTTTCGGACTCATTGACGAGGATGCCAAGAGCATTGCCCCGGGCAACTTTGAGCGACATTGGGGCATTTTTAGATACGATGGGCAGCCCAAGTTTGCAATGGACATTTCGGGCCGAGGGCAAAACTCGTTTTTGGTCCCGGCCCAAAATGTCCGGTACCAGGAGAAGAAATGGTGTCAGTTTAACCCGAACGCGAAAGATTTGAGTAAACTTGGGGAGAATATTAACTATGCTTGTACTTTTGCTGACTGTACACCACTCGGGTATGGTTCGTCATGTAACGGGTTGGACGCAAACGCGAATGCATCTTACGCGTTTAACGCGTATTTTCAAGTACAAAACCAAGACGAAATGGCGTGTAATTTTCAAGGTTTGGCTATGGTGACGACGCTGAATATCTCGACCGAGACTTGCAGGTTTAACGTTCAGATAGTCGGGACATACTCATCGGCTTCTCGCGCATCTGTCTACCTCGTTGTATACTTGATTATTCTCGCGGTTTTCGCGTTATAGGTTTCGTTTTTCGTCTTCATTTTGAGACATTTCATTGCTTATTTACTAATTTACGATACCTTTAGCTCTTCTGTTTGTTTTTTTAGTATTATTTATGAAAAGTTTAAAGGTTTACTTTGACGATTTCTTGGTCATTTAACAAAATTTCCTAAAATAAAAAGGGCTTGTATGGGACGGGACTATTTAAGGCATTATTTTTGGATCTTTGTCCCACATTTTAAGGGCAAAGTCTTAGACATTGTTGAACATTTTCATTAACATTCTTTATGAACTCGACGTCTAACGATACATTAACACATTCGACGAGATCATTGTGTGATCACGCTAACGTTTTTGCCTACTATCCGAATTTCATGGTCTTGGTGGATGAACCGAGTACACGGTGATTAGATTTGTATGTGTTAAACGTTTCCTTTCTCTCATTTCAATATTTCATGATCATTATTATTAACCTATTACATACCGTGTGATCATGTCAAGCTTAATGAAATTCTAAAAGTTGCTTAGTTTTAATCGGATATGTATAAGTTTAATACGGTTTTTGACAGCATACTACATGTCATTAGTTTGTCTACAAGTTAATTCGCTTTGAAATGAAGACACAATAGCTTAAATATACTTGACCAATTGACCAAATCTAGCCGGTTGGTCTTTGGTCCGTCTTGTGTTGACCGTGTGCACATGGGTCTAGTAATTGAATCGGCTCGATTTAATTTGGTCTCATTGGCAGGAAAACAGGAATGTCAAGACATTCAAATATGGTAAATCTGTTCTTTGTAGGTGGACTTGTGTTGAGCCTTTTTGGTTCAAATGTTGAAGCGTTGGGTGTGAATTGGGGTACCAAATCTTCGCACCAACTACCGCCCGAGACAGTGGTTCAAATGTTGAAAGACAATGGTCTTAAGAAGGTTAAATTGTTTGACGCTGATCCAAACATCTTAAACGTGTTGGAAGACACTGATATTGAGGTCATGGTGGCCGTCAATAATGGTGAACTCGAAGCAATGACCGAAAAACACAACGCTGAAAAGTGGGTCAAAGACAACGTTGTCAAATATGTAGAAAACGATGTCAAGATAACGTATATCGTGACTTCTTTACACTTGTTCTCTTATGGTTTAGTGCATGTATATGACATAACCATTTGTCATATCATATCAGAGAAATATTTGTATGCGATATCTTATACATGTTATTATACAGGAGTGTGGCTGTTGGCAATGAGCCATTTCTAGAAGATTACAAGAACAAGTATATCAACTCGACATTACCGGCACTTAAGAATATCCAAAAGGCCCTTGATGATGCCAAACTCGGAGACAAGATCAAGGCCTCGGTTCCTTTCAATGCAGACGTTTACATGTCCCCGTCGTGGAGGCCACTACCGTCGGCTGGAATTTTCCGTCCTGATGTTTCTGATGAGGTTGAAGATATAGCGGACTTTCTCGCCAAGAATAACGCTCCATTTATCATCAATATTTTCCCCTTTTTTAGCCTTGCCATGGGGGATGATGGGTTCCCTGTGGATTATGCGTTTTTCGATGGCGGTGATGGAATCCATGATGGCGAAGTTGAATACACAAATGTGTTTGATGCAAACTATGACACATGTGTATCGGCTTTGAAACAGATTGGTCATGCAAACATGACAATTGTTGTTGGGGAGATAGGTTGGCCCACTGACGGTAATAAGTGGGCTAACAATTCCCTTGCTTCAAGATTTTACGACGGGTTTTTGCCTCGAATAGCATCCAACAAGGGGACGCCTTTGTACCCTCATCCCATTCAAGTGTACCTTTTTGGACTCCTTGACGAGGACGCGAAAAGCATACTCCTAGGAGACTTCGAGCGACATTGGGGCGTATTTGACTATGCAGGTCAACCAAAGTTCGAAACAAGCTTAGGGGGGAATAACAAGAAAAATTCATTAGTAGGAGCAAAAAATGTCAAGTATCAACCTAAGAAGTGGTGCATTTTGAAGCCACACGAGTCTCATGACAGACAGAAACTTAATGAGAGTCTGACCTATGCGTGTGACCGTGCGGATTGTAGCGCATTCGCCAACGGTGGATCATGTAGCGGCCTCACTGATTGTGAGAAGGCATCTTATGCTATGAACTCTTTCTTTCAAATGTCAAACCAATCAAATGCTAGTTGTGATTTTGGTGGGTTAGCCACTCAAGTAGACGAAGATCCATCTACGGATCATTGCAAGTTCAACATTCAAATCAAGCCATATGATCATCTCGAATCCGATTCAGATTCAGAATCACCATCACCGTCTCAATCATCATCACACTTTACAATTGCTCCGTCGGTAGCTTTGATTAGTTTGATCATCTCCGTCATGACTTCATTATTTATCTTTTAGTTAAACGTCAAACTTTTTAGATGTTATGTTGTTTTTATAAGTTTTTCTATTTAATCCTCTTAATGGACGTGAAAATCATCCTACTAGGAGGATAAATAATAAGATTTTGTTAAATTAATATCCTTTAAAAAGCTGGTCCTAGAATGATCACTAAACACAATGATTTATACTAATCCATGGTGGATGGTGATGATGTGGTAAACAATGAAACGAGAATACTTCTGCCTTTAATAACGGATTATCATAAATTTAATGATCAATCATATTCAGTATTTCTTTGGCCCGATGGTAAAACCATAACTTTTCAAACGGGGTTAGAGTGGTTTTTTTCTTCAAAATCACTTCAACCGCGAGTAAAAAAGTTAGCCGAAGGTGCTAACTATTAGATACATGAATAATCACCATATAGACTCGTTATTATATTTAATCTGAAAAACAAAGCAAGAAAATAATCTAAGCAAACCTAATTCATATTCAATAAAACAAGTGGGTTGCATTATTTGTATATTAGTAATAGAAACCTTAAGGTTTAACAGTTTCCATTTACTAATTAGAACATTCATTGTAGTACCACAAGGTCCACAACGTGAGAAAGATGAACAAATTAAACAAACAATGTTTGCTTTAATTTATGTACAAGAGAAAAACTGCAACTTCTCGAGGATAATGAACAATAAAAAGTAATGACACTAGAAGGTACCATTATTTAAAATAGGGTATTCAAGTATAAAATTGATTTAAAGAGATTTATGAGCATAAGACGGATATGATTCAAAGAGATTTAAACTTACCTGAAACATTTATATAAAAAAGTATATTCAAGATATCACATTAAATAAACCCTAGATAAGTTTTTAACAATAATTAGAATTAAGCCCCTCGCATTGTAACGAGACGTAAAACCATGTTAGATAGCACAGTGTCACATTACTGTTGGCGACCATGAACATTAACGTTACGTTGTGTTAATGCAAAATAATTAGATTAAAACGTAAAACATAAAAAACACAACTAAATTGATATACGAATCATGTGTTGCGACGAACCTATCAAATGGGAAAAAACTAAAGTAAAAATTTCAAACCACACACGAACGTTGCGTCGTGTTAGCTAGCAAAATTTAAACCGAAACGTAAAAATGTGAACGACACATGCATGTTGAGCCGTGTTAATTTGTAAAATTTAGAATGAAACGTCAAACGAAAATTTGTAAAAGATCAAAAGTATATGGGACTAAAATTGAAAGTAAAATAACTATGATGTTAAATTGCAAATTATAAAAAGAGTTGAGTTAAAAATAATAAAAAAAATCAAATTTTATTATGTCATTTTGCAAAAAATGAAAATTTTGAGCTAAGATTAAAAGAATAATTTCTTCTTGAAAAACACTTTAAGAATGAGGTAAATAGTATATATTAACTAATATTGTTACAAACTAAATGCATAAAACATGAGGTTTAACCTTAAATTCTAAACTCTAAACCTTAAACATTTTAAGCATGAGGTACAACCTCAATGCATAAAATAAGTTGGTATTGGTAATTAATATATATTAGTATTAAGCCCTCCACGTTGCAGTGGGGCCATAAAATCATGTCAAGTAGCAAAAATATCATACTACCATTAGCAACCACCAACACCCGAAAAACTCATATTAAAAAAAATAAAAACGAAAAATATAAAACCGAACGAAAAAATAGACGTAAAAACGTTAAACCACGCACGTAAAACGTAAAACGCTAAAAAAATAACTAAGTTGATCTAGTACTCGTGTGATGTGACAGGCCGTTAAAAGGGAAAAATAAACATAAACCTAAAATCAGTGCGCACATTGCAGTGTGTTAACTCATAAAATGTAGGTCGAAACGTAAAGCGAAAACATGTAAAAATATGAAAAGTATAAGAGTAAAGTGGAAGTGAAAATTCATAAGGATTAAATTGTAAAAGATGTAAAATTATTGCGGTTAAAAGTAAAAAAAATTAGATTAAAAAACCAAAAATAAATACAACCCACTAAACTTAAAATGCAAAGTAATTAGTATATAGTAAATTAAATAATATTGTTACAAACTCGGCAAATATTTCCATTTTCATCTGTATGGTTGTATGCCTATATTCCTACCAAACGATGATGTGTTATCTTGTTTTCTCTAATTTCTCTGGTTATTTCAAACTCTGTAAACCCTAGAAAAAATTACGCGCGCTCAGATTTTACGATTATGGCGATCGCAAGAACTGGAGTTTTTGTCGACGATTATTTGGAGTGTAAGCTTTCATATATATGATGTATTGATTGATTAAAAAACGTTAAATTTCGTTATAATTACGTTGTTTTTGTGTATTGAATTGTGCAATAGATGCAAGCACATTGCCAGCAGAGTTGCAGAGGCTTCTCAACACCATAAGAGAACTCGATGATCGCTCCCAGTGTATAATTCTATCTTCTTTCATATTGTTACACGCATACTGATAGAACCCAAAAAGTCAGCTTGATTAACTTAAAGTAAAAAGTACATATAGAGACCTGTTCGAGAAGGGTGATCTCCGATTACAAGGTTCAGAAACCCTACTTTTAATAAACTAAACAAAGACAACCACACACATCCTAATAAGTAAACATAAATAGGAAGAATAGGAGCAATTAGGTTGCAGTTACTCCCTAAACATTAGGTTGCAGTTACTCCTTAAACATTAGGCTGCAGTTACTCCCTAAATATTAGCTAACCAACACAGTTAGGCTGCAATTAGTCCCTAAACAATAGCTAACCATTCTTCCACTAACCCACTAGGCTGCTGCCCCTTTAACCTGGTACCAAGGCCCACCAACCCACCTAATTAGGATCTGGGTTTGTATCAATGCATCCTCCCTGGACAAGCGACTTGACCTCAAGTCGAATGTTGGACAAATATTCAAATGGTTCCACAGATAGGAGATGAAAGGCTGCTGAATTCTAATTTCTCTTCCCTTTCCTGGGTCCCACACAATGATAAAAATGATAACCACATGTTTCGTAAGTGCCAGTGCTGCTTGGTAAGTTTCAGATGGTGCTAGATCAAACAAAAGTATCCTAGGGCCCAAATAAGGCAGATCAAAGCCATATCTCAGGAATTCATTGTGTTTCAGATGTGTATATGTGGAAGAAATCAACATGCTTTTATTTCCTTGACGCCTTGCAGCTAACGAGATCGGTGGGTCAATATCTTTATGCAAGCCTCTTATTTCACTAATTTCTCCTATCCTCTTCCGATCATGGCTGCCTTTTGCTGTTAATTTCTTTGCCGGTGCCCAAGCTTCAATTACGGTGCCATCAGTTTTGCTGGTGTGCATTCCGTCATCCATTTCATTGGTGCCCTTAATCCCATCACCGCTTATGTTGCTTTGATCAGTGATTCTGCCACCAACGCTGGATTTAAATGGCTGAAGAGGGTCATGCTCAGACCCCTGCAGTTCCTCAACCACTGTGTTCTTCAAATTATCCTTTGATTCTTCACTTTTACAACAATCTCTGTTCACTTGAACTTTGATTTCTTCAACATCGTCCTTCAAAGATGCAAGAATGACATTTAGTTTTGCTGCAATGGTTGCTAGTTGATCTGCCAAGTTCCGGGTTACAGGTGCCATTCGATTTCCCGGCAATGGAACCAAATGATAGAACCCAAAAAGTCAGCTTGATTAACTTAAAGTAAAAAGTACAGATAGAGCCCTGTTTGAGAAGGGTGATCTTCGATTACAAGGTTCAGAAACCCTACTTTTAATAAACTAAACAAAGACAACCACACACATCCTAAGAAGTAAACATAAATAGGAAGAATAGGGGCAATTAGGTTGCAGTTACTCCCTAAACATTAGGCTGCAGTTACTCCCTAAATATTAGCTAACCAACACAGTTAGGCTGCAATTAGTCCCTAAACAATAACTAAACATTCTTCCACTAACCCACTAGGCTGCTGCCTCATTAACTCGGTACCAAGGCCCACCAACCCACCTAATTAGGATTTGGGTTTGTATCACATACACAACATTAATCTAGCAACATGTATACATGTATGTGACATGAAGGGAATTTAAAGGGATCTTGATTTTAATTGGTAGAAAACTAGTTTGAACACTTGATAATAGTATAAATAAGCAATGGAGAGACGAAAATTGATCGATAGATGCAACGCTGATCGTATGACATGGTTAATTTATGTGTTGTTAGCTGTCATATTAACATAACTTAGTATTGGATAATATGTAATCGTTCAGCGTGCTTAAATGTTATGCTCGTATCAGTAGGCGTAAATGTTCAAAAATTGATCAAAATGGTCATAGTATAGTATCTTGCCTCAATTGCAACATTCCTATGCACACACTTACTAATTTGTGTGCCTATGTTTGATTGTTGTGAAAGGATACTAATAATTGTGATGGTTTGAAACTAAATATGTATTAATAAAATGGTTGACTATATAGGCAATTTCATGTTTCCAGGCATACAATAGCAGCTGGGTACTTAACTGATGATAGTATTGACAGTTGATAGTTTAATGATTAGGATTGTTTTTAGTCAGATTTAGAAACATGATATATTTTGTTTCTAAAAGTGTATCTTTGCTTTAGAAAGAAATAGATTAGTAATTGATAATTGCCTAATTGAGATGATCAAGGTCGTGTCTTTTGTGTTCTAGCCAAGATAAATCAGACAAGGCAACAGACAAAGAACTTGTTCATTTTTCGTATGTGACATGTACGCAGTCAGATTGTTACGTTGTATCGACCCACGAATACTTTATTTTTCATTTTCTTTTTAGTTTCTTATTGAATGATTAACGTGTTAATCATAGTTTACAAAAGATCCATTACAGTAGTCATATAACATAATTGTTTTTTGGTGTTTGACAGTGTCAAGGCGGAGAATGGTTTCATTACTCGTGTGTCGGGTTGACACCCGAAACCCGGTTTAAGGGGAAGTGGTATTGTCCAACTTGCAGACAACTTCCACTGTAAGAAGTGAGTTCACAAACACCTCCACTGTAACAAGTGAGTTTCTACGTGTCATTAAACATAAATTACGTGTTTGTTTTCCTCCATGTAATGTATTCATTGTATTCTTGAAATCAATCATCGAGATTTCAATCAATAAGTGGTGAATACTAAAGGAGTCATGTTTTGGGATTGTTTGGAAATAAAATTAAATTTAATTATAAAATAGTTTTAAACACTTTGTATCATTGGTAGTAGTTAGAAATCATAATTCTTATCAAAGTTTGTTACTTTGCAATAAAATGTCAAACTTATCAGGGTGGAATGGTTTGTTGCTTGAAGTCACTATCGGTAAAATATGATCCGAGGGTGAAGTGTGGATGAATATAAGTTTGTGTATAACCTTCTGATATTCGGTAGATAACAAATCTTAAATCAAATGTGAGGTTACCGTCTTTTAACCTTAAAGTCATGTATTAAAATAGTAAGAAACAACATGCCGCACAAAATGTATGGTAAAATTGCGCATCAAATATGGTTTTGTTAATCAAAATATGCTTAAAAACCATAAGTGTAATTTTCTTTAATTATTCTCTTGGTCTATTCCATGTTTGGATCTCTAAAAATATTGAAAATTTGAAAACAAGAGGGCGGCAAAAAGTAAACAAAGTGGCCCAGTTGGAATACAAATTCGTGAAATGACAAACTTGACCTTCTTAATCAATTTTATTAACTATTTACACTCAAATCCCTAAATATATGTTTGTTTATTATATTATATGAAATTGTTTTAAGTGGTTGGGAATGAAGTAAAAAGAAAATGTTATTATTTATTGATATTTTCTTGAGAAATCATTATTCCCCTATAAATTTTTTATTATTTTTTAAAGTGGTTGTGGTGGAGGATAGATAAAAAAAATAATGATATAAAAATTATTATTTAATTGAAAAAAAAATGCAAAATATAGTGAATTTTAGTGTAATTATATGAATAAAAATAGAAAATCTATTATGAATGCTCTAAAAGCATTCACAGCCCGTTTCTTATTTTTATATGAATAGATGTCGTATATTATAAGGTGGTTTAGAGTGGTTATAAGTGAAATAGTTAGAAAATTTATGTGGATTGTACTGTATTTACTCATGTAAAGAAAAACATGGTACAATCCCTATGATTTTTTTAAATATTTTTTAAAATGATTATAAGTGAATGAGAGATAAAAAAATAATGATAATGTATGAAAAAATTACTATCTAATTGAAAATAAGAAATAAAAAATAGTAATATTTAGTGTAATAATAAAGATGAGGATGAAAGATGGATTGTGAATAGTCTAAGGTTAATCACATTTCATATTTGAATTCACATTTCATATTTGAATTTTAGCTCTAAACTATATACTATTGCCAATTTTATTATATGAGAAAATTGTAGAAATAGTTTTTGTGGTTTAATAAGATCGTATGTTGGTTATGTGATTACAAATATCGTCTTTCTCTTCCAGTAGGTTATGTGGAAGATGATGTTTGTAACCTCGATTAATTAATTTTAATTTTTTAATAAATATGAATATCTTGTTTCATATACTATAAAGAATATGAAGTGAATTTTATTATTTCATATCGTGCATTGATTACGTCTATTTACATATATATTTTACTAGACGATAAAAATATAACTAATGGAGAATATTGTTCTTTTAAAATTTAGGGACATTTTCGTCAAAGAATAAAAAACAAGGACAAAAAAGAAAAAAATAGTTGAAATAATAAGGAAACCCTAAAAACAAATATTTACCAAAAAGGGGGGAAATTATAAATCAAATTAAAACACACCTCCATCACTACATTCGAACGAAATACTCGCACCTCCAAATTACTTCAAGATTCTCTTCATAGAAACAAACAGTTCATCAGTTGTTCATCTTTCTGGCCAATTTAATCATATCCCAGAGATTCTTCATACGATTTCATGCAAGATTAAGGTGAAATCAGCTGCTGCAAAAAGGGATTTACAGTCGAACAGGTGTTGATTCATTGATTCTTTCTCACTGATTTTGAAATCTGAATGTTGTTCTTGAATTTTTACATTTTTGCTACTGATTGATTGATTGTTTCTTTCTCTTTGATTTCGAAATTTGAATCTTGTAAACTTGAATTTTGACTTTCTGGGTTCTGGATTTGTTGATACATTATAGGGTTGGTAGGTTTTTGTTGATTGATTGGTTCTTGATTTTGAATATTGTTCTTGAATTTTGACTTTTGTTTTACTGAATTTTTATCTTTGTGCTTGGATCTGGATGTTTGTGAGTGATTTTTAAACTCCAATTTGAATTGATTTTGATTTAAAGGTTTACAAACCCATGAAGAATTGAAGCTTTCAGATCTGTCTTCTTTTGATTCTTGATACTTTTAACTCATTTGAAGACTTTAAAAGTACTAGTGTTGAGACTGATCTTTGGTTTACAATTTAGAGCTTCAAATTTATAATAATTGGAACAACTTTTTAAAAGTTTATTGAAGTTCTGGTTTTGCAGTTTTGTTATAAAATGGGAAGAAACTTGAGTCCGGTGGTTAGAAGACAGTTGGAAAACCTTGATAAAGATTCAAATAGCAGAAAATCAGCCATGAAAGCATTGAAATCATACGTAAAAGATTTGGATTCGAAGGCGATTCCGATCTTTCTTGCTCAAGTTTCCGAGACCAAAGAGACCGGGTTAACTTCTGGCGAATACACCATCTCGCTTTATGAAGTCCTTGCTCGTGTTCATGGCCCGAAAATCGTTCCTCAAATCGACAACATCATGCTGACCATCGTCAAGACTTTGAGTTCCAGTGCGGGCTCGTTTGCTCTTCATCAAGCTTGCTCAAAGGTCGTCCCCGCCATCACGAGGTATGGAATGGACCCCATGACACCTGATGACAAGAAAGGAGAGATTATTCACTCTCTTTGTAAACCACTTTCGGATTCTCTTTTATCTAGTCAAGAGAATTTATCATCGGGTGCCGCACTTTGCTTGAAGGCGCTTGTGGAAGCGGATAACTGGCGGTTTTCTTCGAGTCAAATGGTCAATGAGGTTTGTCAAAGGGTGGCTGCGGCTTTAGAAAAGCCTATGCAGACTAATTCGCACACCGGGTTGGTCATGGCTTTAGCTAAACATAATGGTTCAGATGTTGAAAGTTATGCAAGATTGTTGATTCGGGCTGGTGTCAGGATCTTGAACATGGGTGTGACAGAGGGGAATTCGCAGAAACGGTTGTCAGCTATTCAAATGGTGAACTTTTTGATGAGGAGTTTGGATTACAAGTGTATGATATCAGAATTGCCGTTTGTGATTGAAGAGTTTCAAAAGTGTCAAAACGATCAAATGGCGTATGTTAAAGGGGCTGCGTTTGAAGCTATACAAACGGCTAAAAGAATCTTGGTCGAGAAAGGATTTAAACGCGAGCACAGAAGTGTATCTCCTCGATCACAAACCATAGATTCTTTTGGTGAATACGGCTCTTCTGTATCGTATTCGCCATTTTCGATAAGTTTTGCATCACAAGAACGTGATTCTGATAGTAGAAGTATCAACCGAAAACTTTGGAGCAATGTTGATGTGTCATTGAAAGATGGGTTGTTTTCGGGTGAGATGAGTACTCCTAGAAGTGTCATTGAAAGCTCTCAGACCCAAGAAGATTATGAAGACGGGTTTTCGGGCTTCATGCCTGTGAGCCCAACCAATGGTGTCTCGAAAACCTCGAGAAGCGCTACTCCTAGTCCTCAGGTAAATGAAATTTCATATTTCCTTTTAGACACATAACTTATTTTTAACTGCAGATTAGGTCTCTTTTAAATCAGTTCGGGTCAATACGAGTACTTTTTGTACAGATCGAAACAGGTCATTTCGGGTAAAATCAAAACACTTCAAGATTCATGGGTTTGGTCTGGGTTTTCAGTTTGACACGGCTAACCACTATAAGTTTTCAGGTCAGGTTTGGGTTAACATGCCCAACCTGTTTAACTTCTAGACCTATTCGCCTTAACAGCTCAACTAACAAGTTTTAAACAGCAAAATCGACGCTCTAGTAAGTGATGCATTAAGCCACACCATTAACCAGACTAACTACTTACTTTTGTTTCAGAGATCAAGATCATATGTTAATGTCGACAACACTGACCTTTTCACAACTCCAAGAAAACTGGTGAAGTCTCTTCAGGTTTCAAACTGTGACTGCTCAGAAAATCAAAGCCAAAGATTCAGAAGCCCTCCCTCCAGCAAGTTCAATTGGAGCCCTAATTCAAGTAACGATCAAAATGGTTTCAACGAGAGTTTTGCTAATGAAGATGAGCAGTTTAATGGCGCCTCAGAATCGGTGTCTTCAACTGAAGACATCCAGTTCCCAACAAGTGGGAGTCAAAATTTGCATCAGTATCAAGAACTTGTTCCTCCAACTAAGGTGAAATCAAAAGTGCAGATATCACCAGCTGTTAGCATTGCTTCTGGACTATTTGTTCTGCTGATTGCAGTTGTTTGTTTCTTGTGGATACGAGATCTAGATGCAGGCTACAACCACCTCGTACCTACCTAATTTCTCAAATTGTTGTGTGTTCAGTGCAAGAAGTTATGCATGTTCTGTAAAAGGAGTTTGTTGTAGCATTATGGAAGTTCATTTGTTTCATGTTCTTACTTATTACATTATGATAAGCAGTTTTCAACTATGAAATTACAAAAAGATGAAAAAGTAGTCAAGTTTATTCTCTAGTCGGAACCTCTACTTCCCTAAGGATCTTTGCAGCATCCTCGGGGAAGACAGGGTTTATGTAACACCCTGTTCCCATTTCAAAACCGCCAATTGTAGATAATTGCGGTACAATCTGTATGTACCAATGATTGTAAGGTAGCTGAGAGGAAGTGACCTCAAGAGGAGATGTATGAATCATAAAATTATATGGTGGGTCATTTAATTGGATGGACAGTTTTTTAAGTGTAAGTTTCAGCAATCCACCAAGATCAATGGCCTGCAAAATTAATGGAAAAAAAGATTATTTCTATCAACTTCATTAGAGCTGGACATCTGAACATGACTACTATTGTAATAAGCATAGTTTTGTAATTATGTTCGACGCTATAACTATTTACAAAAAAATGCAAGTCACTCAAGTATTCAAAAGTTGTCACTAAGATTGCCTAATTATCAAATCAGTTTTAGCAGTCACCAATGTATAAATTTAGTTTTGTCTATACCGACTGACACTTATTGAAAAGTGTAAAATGACGGTATGCCTTCAAATGTAGATAGATTTAGAGGTGTTCTGCCATTTTGAAACTCTAAAAGTGACAAACACTTTTCATTTAGGGTCATTTATTAAATTGATGAAAATTTTTTTCAAGTTTTTGTCTGGAATAACATAAATGAACCAAATTATGCTTTGAAGACGTCTAAAGTTGTTCTAAAATATTTGGTGGCCTTGTGAAACTATTGAAAACAAGTGACCTAACATGATCCTAATCATTAAAAACATTTCTTAACAAACAGATTAGAAATTTATTGTGGGTCAAATCTAACCGGCTTCACCACCCCGTTTGACCTGTGGTGATAGTTGCCCATTTTGACCCGACCCATTATCTAGCTGGACTGTTTTAACACCTCTAGCTCATGAATAAAATTTGAACCAACAACAAAATTTAACATAATGACTGAAGTACCTTATCTTCATCAAGTTCATGGTAGTGTGAAGAATGATAGCGCGGAACGATCCATGTCTCAAAAGCAAAAGTTGAGGCGAATGGAGAAATAGAAATGAAATGTGTCGATTCATCTATCAACAATTTGTTTGTGTGAATATCGCAAAGAGCGCATTTTCCTGTTTGATCATGGAATTCCTTCATGCTGTTGAGACGAGTAGAAGCAGTGGATGGAATAACAGGAAGAGCTAGAATTTGACTATGTGAATGGCTCATCGAAGCCCCGGCTGAAGCACCATGGTTTTTGAATACCTACATCACACAAAACAGATAACAATCATAAAACTTGTATCTAAAACAAAAAAAACGATTGTAAGTGACCATAAAGAGATTTAAAAACACAAATTTACAATAGAAAGTCGACAACATTTTTGTTAACAAGCAATCGAAATGGTCAATTGCAGTCACAGTTCTTAATCGAAAAGCGTTCTTATGGTAATACTTTATTCCAAAACTTAAATGCTCCAAACACGTTATCCAAATCGACCCATTTCCCATGTAACTAAAGCAATTATCTCCAGCTCAATCTTACTGTCAAATTCTTAATATTTCTTCAGAAAGTTGCTGTCAAAAGGATGACTGCAACTAAAACTAAAGACTTCATAGCAGAAACGAAACTTATGCTCAAGGTTCATCATACAAAGTTGGGTTTACATCTAAAAACTCTTACTTACAGAAATTAAACACAATATAAGCAGGTAATCAGTTGTTAATCTTCGTATTACATCCAATTTAATAACATTGGATTAACAATAACAAAGGCACATAAACAATCAGATGAATTCATAAGAATGTAAAGTTCATAAATCACAACAAACCACAAACTATACAACAAAATCGAATCAAACACTAAACACTACCTGAACATACTTGATCGAACCAACACCACAAAGCTGTTCAATCCTCTTCCTATACGCAAGCAACACCACCGCAACTCCCGACGCCGACAGATCCAACAAGTGAACCGAATGAACCGGAGACTCAATCACAACGTCATGAAACCCGAACCCCTTCAAACTCACCTCACCGGCGACACAACAACTCTCGTCATCTGATTTCACTTCAGAGTCTCTACTGAGAGCTGGATACAAGTTTTCGATCACACGCACCTTCCAATCGGAAGCAGAATCTTCCGGCGACCGGAAGATCTCCGGTGCGCATTGGTGCTCGTTGCCGATGCAAAACGGACACTGCGGTTGGGCGTTGGAGGTCGGTGTTGAGTCGGATTTGGGTTGGGGTTTGGATTTGAAGTCCGATGGGCGGCGAGATCTCGCCGGAGATAGTATTACGAAGCGGTTGTTGACGGCGTCTTTTCGGATTTCGGGGTTACGGTTCGCCGTCGACATTTTTCCGGTCGCCGGAGTGGTTGCCGGAGTGTTACGCTATGTTAAGACGGTGAGGGTGTGTGATACTGTGATCTTCTAGACAATATTTAGTTTGAGGGAATTACAGAAATCATCCCTGGTGTTTTCCAAACAACACACCGGAAGAGTGTTGTTGAGAATGGATTGGAATTATCGGTCTAACCGGTCCGACCGAGAATCGAATAGGTGGATGGTCCGGTTCGCATCGACTTGTTTTGGGGCGGTTTGATCCTCCTGTTCTTCCCGAATCGATGGTCGAACCAGGAAATCGGACTCGTTCGAAACGGATTTTGTTTTTTTTAATGGGTAAAAACAAAGTGTTGAACCATAAATTAGTGTGTTGAATATAAAAATATAGTTAAGTATTATATATAACTATAAATACATATATAAATTACTTATATATGTAACTTTATGTATAATATACTATATATATAATTATGACGTCATCCGGTTCGTAAATCCGGTCTGACCACCAAACCAGTAAAATGTCCGATTCGACATTCGATCATGTTCTGAAAACATTGCACGAGAATTAAAGAAAAGTAGTAAATAGTAAATTACATTTGTAAGTTTTTTTTGAACCACATAGATATATTATATTTGGAGTTTAGTGTCATTAGCTTGTTTTAAGTAACTTGGATTCACATAAGACCACACGAAAATGTAAAGTAGAGTTTGTTACAAGTTGAAAACTTGACAAGTGTAGAATGCAAATATGATTAAAATTTATTATTATTTTTAAATATTATGACCCCTTGATAGTTCAAGTGGGTGAGGCCCACTGAACGTAAGGGGTTCAGGGCATGATGTTAGTAGTTATGTCTATGGGGTTCAAGGGCCAAAGCTTTTTGTTGGGGTTAAGTATTAGAAAATTTGTTTTTCTTTTTTGTTTTTGTTATATATTGAATGTTGTTTTGGATTAAAATGGTTAAAGGAAGTGTGAATATGGTAATAGGTATTAGGTATGATCATCAATGAACTTCATTAATAACTAAGTTCAAGAGAACTTTGGTTTTGAATTGGTTGATGAATAGTAACGACTGATAATCGATAGCAACTTGGTTTTTATAGTGATAACTTGGTATTTGGTAGCAAAAGTGATTAGCAACAACTTATTGTTAATGAACAAGTCTTTCGTAGTAACAAAGTTATTGTTGATGTTGTTATTACAAATGCAATTGATAACGGTTGATTGTTATAATGCTTATAACCGGCATCGGTCATGTCATGAACGTTTATGATTCATTGCATTGATTCAACCATAGTACAAACTACAAAGGGATCATTTGGTCTGATTTGGGATATCAAAATCACACGGATTCTAGTACAATTATCACATAGAAATTCACATGGATTTTGAAAACTCAACCTCATCCATACTAATTCACACATCAACCAAGCTTCATTGGTATAACTTTTTCATTTATCTTGTAAATCCGTAGTACAAATGATGGATTTAACTGGATGATGTACTAGATGTATAGTTACATGTTATAGTGGTAGTAGAAGAATCCACATGTTAGTGACTATTGTTATGGATCTTAGATTGATAACCTTGGATTTGAGGGATATATTTGAAAGCTATAATTTCTAAACTCTCCTTGCAAAAACTTAAACATGGAGAATTGGTGTGTTGGATTATACGTGTGTAATTGATTTTAATGATCACTCACATGATACATTTATAAGGAACAAAGAAACGGGTGACATAATGAGATGATTAATCATGTTGTTAAGGTTAGAATAACTATGTTAGCCATAACATCAAAATTTTAAGAGTCATGTAATTATAAACTATAACATATATAGTCTATACAATATAGTCTATACAAGATCTAAGAAGCATGTATGCTACATTTTCATCACACACACATAGTGCATGCCAACAACATTGTGAAAAGATTTGTCACCTACAAAATAAATTACACATATAGTATATTCTTAAAATCTAGTTAAACTTAGCAATATGACATTGTTATCTGTATAAATGTTTCTATAAGATTAGAGGTTTGATTGTAATATAAAAATACATTTTTTAACGAACCATAAACCAAGTTGTTATTTTGGCCTACATGCCACACAAAATTCAAAATTTTGTTTCATAAGTTTAAATGTTCGGAAAACTGAATTCAAATCATGTGTATTACTTTTTTATATAGTCATAAAATGTATATATATTCTTAATTTTTTAACGACAAATGTTAATATTCTAAGAACTGCACCACTTTTACTCTAATGATTTTGTTATTGAACCCGACCTTCTACCCATATATTCTTATTTAATGCTTGATTTTCTTTCTTTCTCTTTTTTTTATCAAAATCAAATTTGACTCTTGGCTTGATCTTGAAAAATTATATATGATTAGTTTTTTTAATTACCTCAGACTTGTAATTAGGCTTGATTGAAATCAAAGAAATCAAAAAGCAATTCAATGAACATTCAAAAAGAATTTGCCTATGTCCTTTCAATATATAACTTTAAGTCGCATTATGTCACAACATTACCACCTTCATGGTTAGATATATGCTTAAAGGAATCATTAAAAGTTTGAAAATAAGTAAAACTTGAAAACGATCCAACTCTAAAATATGGACTCACTTCATAAACAAGTATTAACTTCAACTCCATGTGTTTTGCTTAATTAGAAATGTGAGCCTGGACAATCAATAACTATTATAAATATAAATATATTTCATATAATAAAATAACTACAAATTAATAACAACTATAATAACAATTATTATATATAGTTACCTTGTATCTTAAAAGTACAAATTGATTAGCAGTATTGTTTGTTGTTTTTATGATTTGGCAACTATGGTTTTAGGGGTTTGCATTTTGATCCATCCCCAAATACATTTAGGTAAAGCGGTGTTTACTTATTTTACATAAACACTCTGGTTTATTTCGAGGGAGAGATATAGGTTTATTGGTGCTGCTTACCACTTGCACTGTTTCGCCGTCTATAGCGTGTGCCGGCCGCGTGATGTTTGTCTTATGGTAGACATGAACAAAAAACCGGTTCGGAAACCGATTCACTCAAAAAAGCCAAAACCAGTTTGGCCCAAACCGGACCCGAACCGTTGGTTTCTATACCGGTTTGCTAGTCCCGCACTCAAAATCGGTTTATAAATGGGTTTAAAGTTAAAAACCGGTAAGAAAAACCGGTTTGGGTAAAAAAACCAGTTTCAAACCGGTCCGAATCGGTTTGATAGGTTCGAGTATTCGGTGAGCCAAACCGGTTTGTAACCCGAATCAGTTTGAAGAAAAACCGATTTGACCCCACCACAAAAAAACCAGTTTGTTTTGAATCCAAACCGGGTTGGGTATAAAAATCGGTTTGTACACCTCTATCTTATGGGTGGGGTGGTTTTTGGTGTTGTGTGTGGGTGGCGGTTTCGTTGGGGCCATGTATCGTCATTGTCCACAGATGGTGGTACGTTCCAGGACAACCTTTGATGATTTGGATGACGTCAGGTGACCTGTCGACCTCCTTTAGTGGCGTCTGCGTGGTGGTGATGTCTTATTCCGTTCATCCTTTGCTCGACGATGATTGGCCATGGCACATCTGAAAGCCCTAATATGGTTTTGGTGTTTTGTTGGGGTTTTGATTAGGGGTGTTCATTTTCGGATATCCGAAAATTTTGGATAGTGGATTTCACTATCTGAATTCGAATCCGAAATTTCGGATATCCGAAATTTCGGATTCGGATTCGGACGAATTTCAAAAAAATT
>BJCM01061879.1:0-26755 GCA_018326385.1 Flaveria bidentis | reverse complement strand
ATATATATATATATATATATATATATATATATATATATATAATAGGTTAATTAGGAACTTCATAAAATCATTTAATTAAAAAACTAAAAGAACCATTGATTTATATACATATAAATTACGAATTATTGATTTACATAAATATAAATTAAGGCTGGTGATATTAGTTGTCTTTCATAATTTATTAATAATCTTTGACGTACATACATGTAAAACAGTTCAAGTATTATCAGACTTAATTTATATTATGTAAATTAAAAGTTTTATTGTTCTCGAGATGAAAAAGTGAGTCGTGATAATCCTATAATTAGTCTTTTATATTATATTTTATTTAATTTAATTTATATTTTTTTAATATAACATACATAAAAATATTATATCATATGGTCATTTTTAAATAGTTTTTTGACTAGTATTATTTGTTCATACACATGGGTCGTGTGGATGGAACGAAGATTTTGACATGTAACACTTTACAGCCAACATCCATGAAACACCATCAATGGTCTCAATTCCACCTTAGTCTTTAAGTATTCCAGCACAAATAATATATATTTGTGTGTGTATGGTTGGTTATTCTAATAAAATACTAGAATCTTAAAGTGCATAGAAGGTCATTAGGACACGACGTTTGTATACTCAAGGGTGAGGGGTACTAATTGCGTCCGACTAATCACATGGCTTTCGACAAAAAAAATTCATACGCCCGGTGTATGCATTTTATTATTAGACGCATTGTTATTATACACATTGTATTTCATTATTAGACGTACTGTTATTATACAATGGGATTATAGGAAGGCCACTTATTTTATTAAAACCTTCTGAAACAAAGAGGACTAGACACTTGGACACATCATTTTATTATTAGACGCGTTGTTCACATCACTTTTGACGCATCTACTTTATCAAAAATCATTCCGAATTTAGGTGTGTGTGTTTATCGAAGGGTTCAATACGAAACCATATCATCATGAAACACTCTATGGTTCAATATAATTACTAACACATGTTATTGTTATGTGAATATACTTAAAATTAATATATGGATTTGTATAGATAAATTTGCACACATTCATATGTTATTTATATACTATAAACATCTACACACATGTAGATTTACAATAATTGTTTGATCTACACATGAGTGTGAAACTTATTAAGAGCAAGCACAATGAAAGAAAGCACGGAGAATCAATCAACTAAAGAGAGATATTGTTTAAATTATATTATATTTAAAATTTAAAGATAAAATAGTACTTTAGCTTGATACTTGTAGTTTTTGTATTATTTGTGATTTTACAACGAAGCTGCCCTATATATACACACAAAGACACACAAGTGGCTCTCAATATGTACCTACATAATTACGACATATATACAACATAGAGTGTCACACTCAGAAATGTTTTGTGATGGAGATATAAAGTTTAGAAATCAACTAATTATATTCCGGGGGAAAATATATTCCGGGGGAAAATAAAGTCTTGAGTTATATTTTTGTATTTAAAGTTTATAATCCATTTATTAACAATTTAAAATCGATATTCAAAAATCGAAGAAATGTATACGTCAGTACTTTCTTGGCGTTGAAGAAGGATCACCCAATCTCTCAGACCTTTCTTGACTCGGTCAACGCATACATACACAAATACACACACGCATCTATATTATATTATAACTAATTAAAATTATATAAGTGAAAATCTTTTTAAAGAAATAATATTCTAATTCTATTCGATGGTTTATATTTTATCTAAATTTTACTATACTATTTCATTCTATCAGGAGCAATATTAGTAGGAAAAAAGCAAGGATCGAGGAATAATTTTTTTATATATTATGATATTGTTCTTCATAGATATACAATCTACGTTCAATTATATAAGAAAATAGAGAACAAATATTTATCTACAGCTAATACATAATTAATTAACTTTAAGTAACGACAAAGAACCGTATGAACATTTTTAGGTAGTGAGCGCTCATGATAGGATAATTTGAGAGATAAAACAGATGAATTATTCCATTATATAATAAATTAAACTCACCTGATGCAACGTGTTTAAGAACTCCGCTACTATACGTGGTGCGACAACGTCATTGAAGTGGTTAAGTGAATAAAAGAAATGTGTGAATTTTGTTGCAATTCGATTTTGGAGATCAAAACATAGATTGAAAACAATTATATAACAACACCAATGTTCTTTTGTTAGTATCGATTTCCTTCTACACAGTAACAACACGTTACCATCAATATAACATATGATATAAAAAGAATACTCAATTTTCAGTACTTTTCTGTTTTTAACAAAATTTATACCGAAGAGTTAAGGAAAAAAAAAATTAAACACAATCACAATTAATTTTCAACAATTACTCTATAACTTAGTGGGTGACGAGAAAATTCAACCACTTAAATAAATAAAAATTACTACACCACTAGAGTACAATTTTTTTATACAACCCTCCGAAGAGCATATTAAAGAAACACCCCTATTTTGACCTATATACAAATAGGCCTAGCAAGAGAGATTCTTCACACAACCTCACATATCAATTCTCACCACCTTCCCATACATTCCCCCTACCCCACCCACCCTCACCCCTTATATCCTCACATCATACTTTGTTTTTTTCCAACCAATTAAATCAACTTCAACTCTCTCTTTTAGATCAAACACACACACCTCAATTTTCAACATATAACACATACACATACACATACACATACACATACACATATGAGGTTGAGCAGCAAGCAAGTTTCTACTTCGAGTGATCATCTTGAGTTCAATTGGACTCAAAACATGTTAACATCAGACACCATACAACACTCATCAAACCAACGTTCGACGCCGATGAAACGACCCATACAAACACAACAATCCGAACCCTTAAAGTGTCCAAGATGTGACTCAACAAACACAAAGTTTTGCTACTACAACAACTACAATAAGACGCAGCCGCGGCATTATTGTAAGGCGTGCAAGAGGCATTGGACCAAAGGGGGCACCCTTCGCAATGTCCCCGTTGGCGGTGGTCGGAAAAACAAGCGGATCAAGCGCGCTAACACCACCACCACCACTGCCACCACCACCGCCACCATGGATCACACTTTAGGGTTGAGTGATCAGAAATACATGTTCCCGAATGATAAAGGTTTGTTCTTTAAACAACCCGATAGCCAATTTGATCAAGTTTCTTGGGATTTCAATGGTGGATTCACAAGTGCCACCACAAGTACTATGGAACAATCACATCATCAGAATTTAGGGTTTTCAATACATTCAAACTTGAGCTTCATCGATACAAAACCTATTCCCATCATTCCAACTTCATTTTCGCCGTTATTATCGGGTTTCAAAGATGATTCAACCCTCACAACAACAAGAACATTGATGGCGAATTCGTCAAGTGTTTCGCAACCATGGATGCAAGCTCCAACCACAAGCAATTTCTTGGAACCAAATCATTGGGCATGGAATGACACTGATTCATTGATTCAAGGTGATTTGAACAAACCCTTTGATGATCCACACAAATGAAGCACTAAAAATTAACAAAATTTAGATGACTTTGATTTGTTTTAGGTTGTTTTTGTTAGTAAGTATTGATGGGTGTTTGGATGTATACTAGCTGTTGTTGAAGCTGTGGTTTCTTTTAGTATTTCAGCTTCATGGTTTATTATTAATTATGTTGTTTTAATTTGGTGAATGTGTGTGATGAATTGATGAAGGAATATTGAATGTGGTGAGTGGGTTCCATATGAAGATGTGAATAAAATAGGGAGGAGATTTGGAGTGATGTGCATGTGAAGAGACATAGGGGTCTTGTTACAGCTCAAGGGCTTTGAGTTGATGTCAAGATTAGAAAGAAAGATTCTTTTGGATTAATTTGCCCATCCTTCAAATGGAATTAATTGTGTGAACCATATTTTATTTGTTGTAAAATGATTTATTCCTATCAAAATATTAACGAAAAAGCTGATCTTAAGTGATGATGCAAGGGCAAATGTCTGATTTTTTTTCCAGATCGATGTTTTAGGTTCGAATCTAATTTATTTCTATTGGTCTCAATTCCTATCTTAACATCTTAAAGATCGCTTGCCTAACTCAAGTTATACTACTTGTGATTTTAATTATTTTTTTTAGATGATGTGAAATACTATGGTTGTTGAAATTAAAAAGATATTGAGTACATAGGATTATTTTTTCATGTGTTTTGATAAGTAAATTAAATGTTAACGTATATATATATGTTGCAACACTTTGAGACAGATTGAGAGTAAAGTTATTTTTTTACCAATCTTTGGTGATGATATTTGCGTAATTGTGCAAAATTAAACTTTATTTCCTTGTTCATATTTTGTTGTGTTAATTTATTTATTGTAAAATTACTTTGATCCGGTTAAAAACTTCATTCAACATGCCTCTCAGTTCAAACAATCACAACCCACATCTTCATTCACATGTGTAGCAAAAAGCAGGTGTGATGATATTTGGTTGTTTGAATGGAAAACACACTTCGGTACAAACCACGAAGATGAAGTGTGTGATCGAGTAGAGGACAAAGTAGATGAGGTTATAAAAGTGGAATGAAAATCTTATATTAATTTACATAATGTATCATTTAAGTAATTTTCATTTCATTTATTTAGTCGGTATCATTCACGTCTTATCATTTCAAGTGTCAATCAGCCCTCGTTATCACACAACTAGTATTGTTTGAAAACTGGAATCAATTACAATGAAAGCGATAATACTAGATTGTGACATTTCACTAGTTTTATTTGAGAATTTAAGACGAAGTGTAAGAAACATTAAGCATAAGATAATATGATAAGGTGATTACGTAAAATAATGACCAAACTACGTGTTTGATCAAATGTTAACGTAGTATGTTAGATTACTAATCTTAATATACCATAGTTAATATAAAGTTTATTTTTTACTTTTATAAACAAACTACTTCTAAAATATACGGCACTTATCTAGAAAAAGTTATTTTTGGCTTTGTTATTTTTGAGCAGTTGATGTTGGTTACACACGACTCGATTTGATGAATTATAACAATCATGTTTTAAAAGCTTGTTAATATGATGTTTAACATATACTTTTTTGGTAAATTAAACGCATTAAATGGATTGAAAAATGCATGTTTTGAAAACTTTGTCATATTAAAGTTTTTAAAATACGTGTGTCACGTAACTACAACAAAGTAATATATCTTCTTTACTAAATCTTCCTAGCAATATGTCTTTAGAAAATTGAACAATATCTGTGTAACTAACACGAAATTAACAAAAACATATATTGCCAAATATTTGTAAATTAAAACTTAAAGATACACAAACAAATATTGGTCGGCTATTTTGTCATTAGCTGTTCATGTAATCATGTGTACTTGTGTAGAGAAAATCATTGTTTTATTAACAAATCAATAAAGATACGGCTCAATTAATTAATGTTGGTCTCGCTTACTTAATAGCGTTGTGTTTTCTATTCTTAAACATTTTTTTTAAACGGCCAACGAATAATTTTTTAAGTCCGGTCACCCGGGTAAACCCATTGGCGAAAGGCCACTCACGCCCGCGAACACAGACAGCGCCGGTGACAGGCTCGCCCACCATTCCAAGGGAAACCCACCACCTAAAGGTCCACTGTGGTAAAACCCTTAGCCCACTAGAAGCATATTACATCTAGTGTCTCCTCTTAAACCAGTTGATCTAAAACTCATTGAGTTGATCTAAGACTTATTGACTATTCTTAAACCTTTTGAAAGAGAAAAATGAAAATTAAGATAGGAAAAAAAAACTAAAATGCAATTAGTTTACACTTAGTTTCAAAGGAACTAAAACTTATTACAATTTTTGTAACAATAATTTAATTTTGATAGTTTCTTGCTTTATAAAACTAGTTTTTAACATAATTCTCGGATTTTCTTAGCTAGAGTGTTAAAATTTCGTATAATATATAATATATAGATAATAATAATAATAATAATAATAATAATAATAATAATAATAATAATAATAATAATAATAATAATAAAAAACCATAAGGATCACTAACCAATAAAATATAAATTGAAGATTATAAATAATAATCCAAAGCATAATGGTATGATTAGGATTTGGCTTAGCCACCTTGATGGAATTATATGAACATGTGCAACACATATTCCCCACTATGAAAAGGAGAAAGGCATGTGAATGGCTGTGAGCCCACAAGTTTATGTGTGGTAGTCAAATCTTTGGTCTCAAGTTTGCTTAATCTTCTTTAGAATTAAACATGTTTTAATAAAATATTATTTCTGGTTGTTTAAACTTCAAATCAAGGGGATTCATGTATACTAATGTATAAATATAAATTTAGACAGACTAATTCTTTATTGTAGTTTATTGTGGGAACACACCTAAGGTTTAATAGCACCTAGTATTTTAAATTTTAATCTTTTACAAAATTACACGAGACTTTTAGTTACCCTAAATCATAAATCATGTATTATAATCATAGACAGGGCAACCTAAGTTAAAGTGAGGAGGGAATTTAAATACCTCATTAAACTTTAGTGAAGAAAATATATGTTAAACTCACTACAACAATTTGTCAAATTTTACTTACATTGACCAACATTTAAGTGCATCTAAATCACTATAACGACGAACCCAACATGTTATGTTTTGATCCACTCTTGTATAAGTTTGTTTTGATGTATAAGTAGATAACAATACGTCTATCATATAACAACGGCGAGGTCCAAATTCACATGTTAAATACACAATTGTAATTTGTTGAACATGTAAGAGTGTTTCCAACTTCAAAAACTAAATTGAGAGTCGAAATTCATTTTTTAATATGCATGCATATAGCAATGGCTCTAAATAACTCATTTAAAATAATTTAATAACTATATTAGTTCATCTAATTTTCATTGACAATTAGAAATAACATTCAGAATAAAAATGTCACGACAAAAGACATATCTGGTAACTATAATACATTTGAATAAAACATTTTACTTACACATCCTCTAATTTACTATTAACCATACATATTTTACCATCTATTATAAGCCTCGTACAACCACATTAAAAAGAAAAAAATTTCAAAACCTTTTGTCACCGTTAGACCAAAGAGTTTTAATAATCTAAATATCTAAAAATCATAAAACTAGACAAGGAAAATCAAACATAAATCATCGTTATCAAGAGGATGACTCATCATTGTAGATTCCAAGATGACAATAAGAAAAGTTGCTATCATCGAGTACGATCAAGATTCACTGAATTTGATCATCAAGACCAAGCTAACAGATTCATGCTTTTAACTCAATGAATCCACACATTTTTCAGAAAATGCTAGGCATGAATAATCTCCAAAAATGGAAACAAGATTGAAGTGTTATTATGATGAGCATTAAAAGAATACATTAAAGATACGGAGATTATGGAGTCATTGATGTAACGTCATGAGTGTTTTTATTTTTAAAGACCTAAGATGAATGATAAGAGGAAGGGAGCTCAAGTATTAACCATTAAAGAAATTTCAGGGTTACAAACCCCATGAGATTTTATATTATTATTAATTAGCTATTCTATTACTATTTGAACCCAATATTGAAAGTGATAATGGACAAGTTACAAGCACCTAATATTATTAACCAGCTGTATATGAAGTTTCAATAAGATATCAAAAGAACCAAATCATATAATAAAAAATGATCAAAATAAACGCCATCTATATATTATATGCTCAATAAATAATAAACTAGATGACATGCTCAATAGATACTGAGGTGCCAAACGACCCAAAATAACATGCTCAATAGAAAGTACCAAAGGCAGGGTAAGTTTTGATAGATAATAAACTCATCATTCACCAAATTTCAGTCACATAAGCTTCTCATAGGTTAAAAAGAGAATCAACTTCCCCTATATGTTTCAGCAAAAAAAATCAACAATTTAACATGCTCAAGAGCATATGCTTTTGAAGACCTAAAGTGGTGGATGGAAAATTACAAAGATGTCGTGTTTCTCAGTAAAATACACTACAAAGCATACGAGCACACACAATATATATGCTTCTCCAACAGTAAATTTACACACCTCCAAACAAAAAATTAAGGACGCAACCATTATGTTTGCCTCCTTTCTATAACCCTGGTATGGCAAGAATGCAACTTCAAGATATCATCATTCAAAACTCTTTGGACTCTTGCCATAACCCTGAAGGTTATTGATGTAATTTGATTTTATAGAGAGTCAAATGATCCACTTTTCAGCCTCTCCATGCGTGCTTGAAGCCCAGATAGTGCCTTCTCATCCATGGGAAGGACACCACTATGCACAGGATTGGGATTGACGGTACTAACCTCATCTGTCGGTTCACCAGACTCATGGTCTTCGTTACTAACATTCATGGGCATCACGGGCCTGTTCATAGGTTCAGGGTTCCCAACGGAAGCTAACTGGATGCTTTTCATCCTCTCTCTTATTGCATCTAGAGTCCCACTGCTAACTGCAAATCAGTAAATCAGTAAATAGATGAATAAATGAACAAGCATGGTATAGTGCAGAGATTGTGGTAGAGACAAACCTCCAGCTGGGAATCTGTCATTCATGTGGTCTTCTGATTGAACAGGGGTTGGACCTCTTGAGGCCATAACATTAACAGATGATGACCTGTCATCTTCATCATATGATGGTGGTAGACTGAAATTTGTGGGCTCGGTTTTAGTATTAACAGATTTTCCATCATTTAAAGAATTGGTATGTACAGGTGAAAGAGGTGCAAATTTGGGGGATGAAAGGTTTAAGGCAGACGGTGGAGGTGTTGGCATAGGCATGCTGGATGGAGTTCTTCCAGCTGCAGCATTTTTTTCCATCTGATATACAAAGAGAAAAATGGACTTAAATTGAAGAAAGTAAATAGAATGTCTTAAAAGTTATTCAGGAGAAAGTTATTGAGACCTGAGCTAAACCATCTCTAATGTATGTTCTGAAAGCTTCACTAGCATTTTGAAGTTGAGAAAATATGTCAACCTGAAAAATATTTTAGACTTAAGCGATGAACAAATTACACTTGTAAAACTAATATGTGAACAAATAAAACTAGTGTTACCTTTGGATACAATTGAGTTATTCTATATAGTTCATACAGACCAATACTGCAGGTTTGTTTGTCCCCGATTTTCTTGAATATTGCAGCCAGTTCTTGCTGGGAACACAATACAGAAAAATTTAGAAGCAAGAAAGCATATAATCAATAAGTAGAATTGTTTACATCTGTTACGACACTAATTTAGTAGAAAAAAACGTAAATTTTCAACAATGTGCTTTGGTGACCAGTTGTGGATGCATAGAGACAAAAAAAATTACCTTCAATTGGGCATCTGCCGAATGTGTTGCAGGCATAGGATTATTGGCCATCGAGTCACCCCAATGTGTCTGGCCAACAGGCCCAGTTGGTGTCAACATTCTTGCAGCAGCCAAAGTCTAATAATTATCAATAAGAAGAATGAATTAATACAAGCATACAAGACACATTAAACACCTTTATCAAGTTATATATCAATCAAAATTCAAAATACCTGAAGATTAAGATCGATGTAAGCAAGTATTATCGGTTGGGGTTCCATGTCTATTGGAACCATAGAAAGATGGCCTTTAATTGCGGTCCCACGAAGCTTTACAAGCTCATGAAGAACCGTTTTCACCATGCGCAAAGGCTTGTCATCCGCTCCAGCTCTATAAATGGGTTCACAGTAGAAAAAATAAGGGTAAACTATAATACTACAGATAAGCAACTCTAATGATTAGCAATTAGGATATCACAAAAGAAATACAAACCTCCTCCTTATTTCTTCCATCCCTAATTCTTGCAAATAAATATGAATGCTTTGGAGAATGCGATCAAGGTCAACCTCGAATATTGTACTTTGAAGCACCTGCATCAAATTGAAACAAAAATCTAAAGCATTCAATATAAGCCCAATTGTGTGGAAGTGATATAATATATCTAAACCTTACCTTTGTAAGTTTGATCAAGCATTTGACAACCAAATCTGAAAACTTCATATTTCTTGTAGCAAATGACTCATTTGAAGGTGGATATGGCCATCTAGAAGGGTCCAGTGGTTTTAAGAGATTGATCAGTACCACAAATGACGATGTACGCTCAGCATTATCCTGAATTTAATACCAAACAAGTCATTACAACAAATGAACACGATAAAAATTATTACACGTGCATGAGTTCAAGAAATGGGCAAAAGGTTCACCAGTATCTTAAGCATTAAAACATTTAATGCTTTCAAAAGCTGGCTGCCATCATCCATCCTTGGAACTCTTTCATCTAAAAGCCAGAGCAAGAGCTCTGTAATCAGATTGTCAAGTGTTCTCTGGTTGACAGCATGAGCAAGCCTTTTATTTTGAAATGTCTGCAAACAAAAGAACAGCCTTGCTAGTTAAATTTTAATGTACTAAAACTAAAGGATAGAATATGACAAACTTCTTGAACTAGTTAAAATTCAATGTTAAGAAAATAAAGGATAGGACAAGTCACCTGCATGAGTGTGTTGAGAACATATTTACAAGACCTTGAAGATGCACCCATCAAGCTAAAGTCAAAAGTCTTTGCAACCTGGTAAATCAAGAAACAAACCAATAGTGTAAAATGAAAGGAATAAAGAATAATAAAAATCTAAGTGAAGCGACAAGTACCTTAGCTGCTAAACAAGAAACAAGTCTATCAGCATCTTTGATTAAATCATCCATTAAACTGCCTTCAGGGTCATTCGTGGCAGCTGCCAATTCATGACAAACAACTTTCATGCCTTCAACAGACTGCAAATGAAAAGTTTACTCATTCAGTAAAAACTTCAACGAACACATAATTACTTGAAAAAAGGTTAATTCAAACCTGTTCAGGAGAGCCATATGTAATGATATCTAGCGCCTCATTCCAGTCTGTAGGGCCAATTACACCTCCAGACGGCCGTGCCACTGGATGTCTTTCCATCTGAGGTTCGGGGGGAGTATAAATATCCCTAAAACCACAACTCAAACAGCTTCAATTGGTTAGCCATAGATATAAAAAAGCAAACTAAAAAACCGAAAAATCTAATTTTCCACATTAGTATGGGACAAGGGAGAAAAAAAAAAGAACATAAGTAGAAAACATAACAGAAGGATGTGATTACCTGGTAAAAGCTGGTCCAGATATGGACCTTGAAACTTCACCACTTTGCTCAGCAATGTCAGAACTATAAATAGATAAAGGCAAATAAATACTAGTGATCAAACATATATTCCAAGAAAGCTATGGTAGTAATTAGTATATTGGTCATCACAATTAGTTTAAAAAGCATAAGCAAGAAACAAAAAATAGTATATTCCAATGTTTACCCATTTTCCCTAACAGAGCGCCTTAAAGCAGCTCTTGCTTCTCCTGGCCTCCCCTCCTTTCGTTTTTCCATTTCACGGGCCTGGAAAGAAAAATAAGAAAAACAATAAAGGGTTGCAATGGGAGATCAAAAAGCAATGAAAAAGCATTGCTTCTGCACAACAAGAACTGTTACTGCATCGCATGTATTAGGGAGCAGTTATTTTTGTCCGAAATAGTACATGTTATGAATATAATTCAGAGGATAGTAGGGTAGAAGGAACGTCAGAAAATAATAAAATATAAATGAATAATAATAACAACAATATCAATAAAACTATGACAAATAATAATGATCACGAAGACTAAGAGTAATAGCCATAATGATTACGGTGATGATGATGTTAATGATAAAAAGTAAAGTAATAAAGTAATGCCTAATAACCAAGAAAGAAAAAACTGGAAAAAAATATACCTTCCATTTGAATCTATCATCTAGCATGCTTCTTTGTGCTTCAGTCAACTTCCCAACATATCTCCAGATGTCATCACCTTACATCAAAAAACTAATCAGACACCCAGCAATAATATTACATATTGATCTTCTATTTGTAATCGTAAAGGCTTTTCCAACAGCAATAATTATTTCAAACAAAGGTTTTATACCCCTGTCAAATATGCAAATTTACATATCGAACTCCTACTGATAAGAGTTACATTTTTTTGCCAATGTTCAGACACAGAAATAGACCTTAAACCTTACCAAATATCTTATAACCAGTAGCAAGACAATTTAAAGCAGCTTTTCTAAGTTCACCATCACGTTCTGCAGTTAAACTTGCAACAATTTGCAAAGATTTCAGCTGTCCACTTATCTGCAAAGATGTAAAAGACATGAGAACTTCCATCTTTATATACAACCATTAAGTTTAAAGAAGCGTGTACCTCAGAGCCATTATTATCCAGCAAAAATCCAACAAGATCAACACACTCAATTCTTGTCTTGTTATTTCGAGAACGCAGACCTTCCAAAATGTATGGAAAAGTTTTTGCAGCAGAATAGCTATGTATAATCTGCTTCATTAGTTCCCGGATTTTTTCTCTTAGTTTCTCAATGTTGTGACCAGTCTGTACAAATAAAAGAATTAATAATAAGTCGGCATTCAAATTCGGTCAGGCATATATGTCAAGCTAATATTGCCATCTAACTTATTTTGAAAATATAGATTTTGTACACATAGGATCCTTAGAATAAATCATGAAACGAAGATAAACATAACAACAATGACCAAAGATAATATTCTATAAAACATATGGTTGGAAAAACCTTCTCCACCAAGCATGGAAAAAAGATAGAAGCTTCAGATTCATTCAGTGTGTAATTCTCATTTCTTAGAGTGTCAAAGAGCTCTGGGAGGAATTCCAACACCTATAATTATATTTAACAATGAATATAAGTTTTATACATGAAAATGCCAAACATAAATGACACAATGTATTTGATGAAACAAGAAAACAAAGAAAAATTCACCTTTAGTAAGCAAGATGTGTTGGATTCACAGAAACGCAAAACAAACCACTTTAACAGTATATCTATAACTTCAATTAAGTCTTTGGCAATAGACGGAAGTGCCCTCTGAAGCATCTCAATTCCATCAACCTGTTTTTTGAAATCTGTGCTGAGAAGCCGCCTGTGCAAATCCTCCCTGAAGTACTTCATCAAATCATTCTGTTTAAAAAAAAATATTGTTTTCAAAAGCTCAATGACAACCACAATATAATGTCATCAATATTGATAAATAACCTCTAGATCCTGAATCTGCTCCACACGCAGTTCTTCAAATTTAAACCTACGGACCACAATTCTCTCTCTTTCATCCTGCAAGCCGATAAGAATACAATATGCTTAAATATTCTTTAATATAGGTAAATGCATCATGTATATGGAGCTTAAAAGGATACCTTGTTGGAGTCCCTGACATTTACTAAAGCTTGTGACTGGATGTTAATATCTTGAACAGACATTATAGGCTCTGGTTTTGAGCTCTTTGCTGAAACCGCTCTCTAGAACACAAGATTGAGACAATAAATCAATATCTATTTCACAGATCAAAATGATTAAAGTATAGCAGTCTGCGGTTATTATATAATACCGAAGATACAGATCTGCTTCCATGCTTTGATGCATAACCATTTGATTTTCCCGTCTTTGAACCAGTTTTCATTGTTTGTCCAGTTGGGATTGTTCTTGTGTTGTCATATGCTTCTGGAAATGCACCATGTGTTTTCAATCTTTCAAGAACAATTGCCAATGCTGGGCCTTGAATATCTCTAACATTCTTCATGACCTACAGTGAAAGAAAAAAGGGTTAAAAAGATTATAGTAAGGTAACATCAATGAAAATTAAAAGCAAGCAGTTTTGCACACCATTTCTGGACCACAAACTCTAACAATATCTCCAAAGCACACCTCTGCTGCTTTACGAACATCTGCTGATTTATCCTGAAAAACATATATCACTTAATGTGCTGACTGAAAATTGTATCTTGACAAATGAAGCAACAAATATAGTATCTTATAAGTATGGGATACCGTCATAGCAACAGCAACTGGTCTCAGTAACTGAATGGCATCAGGGAACTCTGCTAACCCTGCCAGTTGTCTGGACAACCATTCAAAAAGGTCCTTGCGGCCCTCCGCACCAAGTTTAGTATCAGTCAAAGCAGCTGTAATATAGGGTACCTACAAAAACCATGAGCCACCAGTAGCAAAATTAGATAGCACATAATAAGAGGTTCATACAGCTATATTTAGGGATTTGGAATAATTTCCTTTTATTTTCCTATCCTAAATTAGACCTTAGCTTCTATGAACTATTCACTTATTAGTTATTACCCCTGTCAATACACACAAAACGAACAATACAATGAATACCTAAAATAGAAAACAGAAAAAGTATGATATAAAAGACACGAACCATCTTATCAAGATGAGTAGCAGCAACCCAAGAATCCAAAGCTGTTAATGTACATTCTCTCATGTGCTTTTTATTGTCACCAAGGCATTTCACAACATCTGACAAAATTCCCTGAAAAATTAAGGCAAATCTATAATTTTTAAAATCCTTTAGTTTATAAAGACCATACTTATTATAAATAGATGGAGATGGCGTATCTAGTGGACCTTGCTGGACTTCTCTATAGCAGGTCCCATAGCAGATGCAAGACCACTTATAGAAGTCAAAGTAGCCATGATTAAGTTTTTGTTGCTGTCATATAACCGAGCTCTTAGAGCCCCAAACAACTCCACTGAAGGAATATGACAAAAAGGGTAAGAAATAGACCTCCATCTGGCGCATATAAATGATGCAAAACTATTAATAAATAATAAATCACCTGTTCCAGTAGGCTGAATGCGTTTGTTAGCTTCTTCCACAATTTTATTAACTGCTTCAATAGATTCCAACCGAACCTGACCACAACCACAAACAATGTCAGAATGATTTTCCATGCTTTATTATTTAAAAAATAATAAAATCATCATCACCTTCCAATCAGAACTCTCCAATCCTTTAAGAAGGGCTGGTGTTATCTTTCCACTAATATCCTCACGTGGCAAGCTATCCAAACCACCACCGGACACAGACGATACAGAGTCTGTTGCCTTAACAGTCTTTTTTGGTGCGGCAGCTGCACCCTGAAAAAAGAACACTTGAATTTTAAACCCCCAAAATGTAGAAAAATCTAAAATTATCTAGAACTCAACCTACCTCAAAAGGATTTTTTTCACACTCTGCATCTACTGCACTAAGAAGAGCAGGCTTGACATCTGACAAGAATCCTTTGATATCAGGGCCCACATATTTGTGTAAAGCACCAATAAGTTTAATGGTAGCATTTCTCGTAGCAGCAGCACTTGACTGTAAACCAGTATCTTTGCAAAAATCAATCACATCCTTCAATTTCAGATGTGCAACACCAAAATCTTCAACTGCAGAAACCATCCACAACAGGCCCTCACTAAGAACTTTAGGATTCTTGTGCTCTTTCATGATCTTGAACATCTAGAAAATTGAAGGAAAGAATATGGATTACAACTTACTCTTTCAAAGATTAAAAGATTACTGAAGTCAAAGATTACTAAAAGATTAAAAGACCATTCCCATAAAAAGATTACTGAAGTCAAAGAACGTTAATTAGGACGATTGACTACACTTACTCTTTCAAAAATAAAACCTGGGCCAACCGCCTCGGAGAAAGTGGTCAGACATTTCATAGCTTGAGCACGGGTCTTGATATCAGCAACCCTTTCACAAATACCTTTCAGCGTGCAAAAAATAAAAACATCAAATGTAAACAAAGTTAGAAGGTCATGCTCTTTCTTGAGAACTTTTAACGCAAATGACACAGTTATAGTATAGCTTTACTATTGCAAACAATTACTAATCAAAATCTATGTAATCGTTTTTACCTCCTATGCAAAGTACAACACATTTTTTGGGAAACTTAGAGGCAGTAGAAGCTATATGGTTGACTACTTCAATAACCTGTTGCTGAACCTGCACATTTTTCTCAGTCCAACCAGGAACAGCACAGAGCAAACGGATTAGAATTTCAACCGACTGATCAAGTTCTTGGAGTGCTTCAACTTGCTCCTTTAATGAGGTAATTGCTGCAGAAAAGAATATAATTGTGAAAAACACATTGATCAATGTCACACTCATCGGTAACTATGAAAAAATCATCTTTAAACCAGCTTTATTACTAGTAACTTAAAGAAAAATGAAATATCAATGTAACTATAGATTTAAACATGCATTATTCTTGTTTCAGACATTATTCGAAAAGAAAAAAAACCTTCAAGCCGCTCTTTCCATGCCGCACTTTTCAACTGGGTAATAGTATCTGCTTGAATGAGAGATCCTATTCTACTTTCGATCTCTTCAAGGGTCATATCAGCCGGCTGCAATCCACAAACAATACATGATATTTGAATAAAACAAGAGATACATATATGTGTGCTTGCAAAAGTAACTCGCCTCGACATCTTCCGGTTCAACTTTTTTGGTTTGACTTGGTCCATCTGCTTTCTTGGCCACAGCTGTCTTGGCAGGACCAGCCTTTTTAGCAGGAGGCTTAAATAATTAAAATTATAATCAGTACCAAGAAAAAAGATAAGATGATTCAAAGAAACAAAAAACATGACAGAATATTAGTGAAAACACTCACGGCAGCAGCCGAAACAGGTTTCTTCCCGCTAAGCATGCTTGCTGCTGACCTTCTAACAAATCCTCCATCAGAAGCCTGCAAAATTATGCCATGAAATGTTATCCTATACTCTCAAGAACACTTCAGAATATAAATTCCATAAATATGTTATTATGTAATCAAAATCATATAGTATTACACACGAACTAAAAAATGATAAAGCAAACACACCTCCACAGATGATGCAGTCCCACCGGATGATGGGAGAGCTGCAAAAGTAAAAGAAGATTAAAAACTCACAAGTACATGAGTGACACTAGGTTAAATAAAGAAAAAAAAATAAGCATCCTAAAACCTGAGCCTGACGCGGTTGAAGCACCACCTCCAGAAACACCAATCATTTCCGACAGCTTCTTTCGCCTGACATCATCCAGCTTCTCCAATGACTTCTCCAAAGGCCTCATGCCAACCGACTAGAAAGAGAAACAAAAAAGCAAAAAATTAAATTTAAAAACTTGTAGGGATGTAGCCATAATATAATAGAATAGTATACCTTTGCTATTGCTGCCAACACCGAAAATGCAGCATCCCTGACTTCAGGTGTCCCATCATTGAGACACTACAATAATCAAACAAGTTTTAGTGAACTGTTAAATAATCTAAATTGAACAAACAGTTAACCAAATTTCATTAAAAGTTAAACCCAAATCAAATGTTCAACAATCTATATTATAACATCAACAAATTCACCAACCTCCATGCATATGGGGACATAGTCCTTGTGCACTTTAAGAATGACTGTCTTGTTGCTCGTTTCAATGCAATGTGTTACCCAATTTAATGTCAAGGAACGCACAAGTGGAACTTTATTTTTAACAGCCACTTTAACATCTGATATAAACAATTTCAGCCAAATATTAGGATATTGAATAGAATCACGATTAACAAGTTGTGGACAAGTGAGCATTGGCATACTACTATATATACATAACATAAAGAATAGGCCCTACCTTCAACAATATCAAGAAGAGTCACACATCCAGCCTTGTGAATTGCTTGGAGTGTATTAGTCAGTGCTTCCGTCATTGTAGGCTTTTTCTCTTTCAATTTTTCCTATAAAAAAATAGCTCTTGTATAATTGGAAATCAAAATTAAAGATTGCACAAGACAACACTAGATTATTAGATTACAACCATTATGTAAATGATATATATAACATTATTCAATGCAAGAAGGCTTAGCAAACAAAACATGACAAGACATTTATGTAAGAAGCTGTTATCTGCCACCATTAGTAGCTCTAAAGATCTAAAAACATGATAAACTGTAAACTTACAAGTAAAACAGGCAGCATAAAGCGTGAACTCGCAGAAAAATTAGTTCTTAATCCCAGTGCAAGATTGCCTATTGCTTGGACTGCTTCTACAGCAACAGCAATATTTACATCTGTAATAAGCTGCACAGAAGAGCAATTGCACAAAGCAGATTTATAAAATCACAGCCCATAATAGAAAATAAGATCCAGGATTTTAGGTGGATTTAGACATATATTTCTTAATACCTTTTTAAGTGTACGGCAAATTTCTGTAAAATCTCCAGGAGCGATCCTCTTTGTTGATGCAAGCTTAGTCAATTCAGCAACAGCGTCTTTCCTCTCAGACCACTTAGTAGCTTTCTGGAATAAGAATATACCAAAATATGGCATTTATATAAATCAATAACAGAAATTAAAAGCAAAGTTACTATTTTCACAAAACATATATAAGAAGCACCAACCACTCCATTCCAAAACCCTGTCTTCTCTAAGGGTGTTAAAATATCAACAGGGTCAACGAGCTCATATTCATCTATTTCTTGAGGAACTGCCACAAAATATTGTCAGTATAAAAAGACAAGCATAAAAAATATGTAAAGCTACCATCTACAATTATAATTAATACATCCATAGAAACAGCCATATGTATATATGTCCTCAACATCCGGTCCAACTACAAAATGAGACGTCTAACTTTGGTTCAAGCACTAATACCATTTTAACTAATACTAAAAGCAAGCATCAAGATTCAACATGTAATTATCTTAATTATTCATTACATAACTTTTGAAAATCCATAAATACACAACTTAAAAAAACAGTCTCATGCTTTTGTGCTCACATATAGAGACCAGTGATCATTTATATATGTTCAAATATCATCTTCATTAATAATTTATAATAAACTAAATTAACATTGACAACAATAAAGATAAAATGGTGTTTAAGCATAAGAAAGTTGTGATTTTGTGTGGAAAAAACTTAAGAAACATGACGTGATATATTATATAAAGTAGCCTGCAAACTTTTCACCCAAACTATAGTTCAAGGAGAAGCAAACTTGGACGCTCATAGCATGAGCATATGCTAATCCGTCACAGATATTTCATATTGTTAGAGAATGACTAGCCGACACAGTTATTAGATTGAAAATAATATTTTTTTAAATTATTAGTGAAGACATGTAACAATTCATTCAGGTTGATGACATACTCTCAGCAGCAGATTCTTCTGCAGGACCAGAGCCCGAAGCCTCAGCTGCAACTTCCTGCTCTGGTTCCTTGTCTTGCTCAGATCTAGTAAGAGTTGAAAAATATAACCATCACTATTATCTAGATTACCATAAAAATACATTAATTACTGATTAATCAAGAAACTATAGGAGATATGGGCACAGTGCAACACTAAGCCCAACTAGAAATAGAACTAAGATAGACAAGTTACAAACCTTATTTTCCGTGTAGGCTTAGCAACCCCTGTGACATTGGCTAGCTCGGCCTCCAATTCTTTTTTCTTCACAAAGAAAATGAAAAGAAAAAAAAAAGAGTTTAGAAAAAAGAGCATAAAGAAGAAGTGAAAGCAATAATAAATCATCACCATACCATTGTATCCCGCATTTTCTCAAAGAGTATGGACTTAACAGGGTCTCTACCAATCCAACGACAAAGCTCAAGAGTTAGGCCTTTAGATGAAGCACGAACATTTTGATCTTGATGATCAAAAAGTTCAGGAAGCATCTTTAATATTCTCTTTGGGGGCACAATCTTTGAACCAAATTCACTGATTATTGACAGATAAGATTTCAATGTTACAAAAGACAAATGTATAAACTAAGATAAAAACCATCTAAATTAGAACCAATACAAATCAATCGCAAACCTCAATGCTTGGAACATGACATCTATGGCAGGAACAACAGCTTTCGCAACTTTGTTTTTTATCGCTTTTTCCATAGAATCCTACCAGTAAACAACTCAATAAGAAGACTAACATCATTCAGATAACAATCATGACTATAGAAAGAGCAAAATGACACTAAAAAACTATGCACATTGTGAATAAGATAAACCAAGACGTCTCAAAAACCATAACGCGACAATCATGTATGACGACACAATCTTTACATTTCCACAGTTTAACATGGACACAAAAAATTTTCTATACAGACAAAAAATACTTTGTATTCATATAAGCATGCATTTACACGCAAAACATTCTCTGCAAAATAAGTTGTAGCTATTCTAACAAATTAGTAATGAAAATGAAAATTCCAGATATACTAAATAATAGCAAGATAAGCACCATATTATACAATAAGCACAATGTCAATAGAAATTCCTTAAAAGTACAACATATCTTAAAATAAAGTTGTGAAATGTGAACACACGTGTAAAAAAAATGATGTTACAGAAGTGATAAATGCTAACGTCCTAAGAACTGCTAACGTCCTAAGAACTTTAAGTTGCTGGTATTGAGGAAAGTAATACCCTGGATGATGCCCGAACACTAAGTCAAGCTTAATGCTGTACAAGTACCACTTATGATCAAATAGTACTGTTCATTTAGATGTCGGCTGATTTCAAGACAACATAAAAACACTTTTTATGATTCTAAAGCCATAATCAAATAATCAATCACTACTGTTAAAAATAATCACAAAAAATATAAATTAAACTGCTCTCCGTTCTGGTATCAGGTACCTACTGTCTTTTATGGGATCTCATACCAGAAAAATAAATTTTTGTCATGCATTTGGTAAGATAGGTAGACATGTGAAATTGTAAGGAAATAGAGAATGTGGGCTTAGGTTATTGTATTTATGAAAAATAGGAACTGCAGCGCTAGGTATTAGAAAAAAAGAGTTTTAAAATCAATGAAGTTGAGATTCAAGAAAAGAAAACAGAACCATCTTATCCAACCTAGTGACTGCATTAGCACACACCCTGACACCCTCGCTAAGCTTAGAAGAATCCATAGAAAGTAGTGTTATAACAAATAAATACATGTTTACTGATTAGCAGATAGCAATAAGTTATTTGTACAAAGTGCTCTTATTGATCATATAGATAACAGATGGTCTTTTGAAAATTCTCGTGAGATTTATGTGTATGGTAACAAAGAAACAAGGAGTATAAATGTAAGTTTAAATAGGCTATGAAATGTTATACACTTCCTTTAAAAGTATCACTGTCACCTAATAATTGTTGGTATTGGACAAAAACCTTGTTTCAATAAACTTTTGACCTTGCTATGAGTCGAAGCAGTATGGCATGCCTATATTCTTATATCAACCCAGGGAGTGGGTAATGATACAGCATATGAATATATGAAATGAAGACAGTATCACATGCAACAAACTCTAACCTAAATCAAGTTAAATATATGCAAATGTTATATCTCAACACAAAACATACCAGGAATACATCCACAGCTTCCAACTCCACCCAAAGCATAAACACAATCTGCGCCTTCTCCACCGTCTTTGGCCGACCCGTAAGGCATTTTGCCACAATTGCATCACAAACTTCCTTGGCATACCTACACCAATACACAATAACATCTTCAAACACAATGTGATTCAATATGTAAAACACATTAGTTCTGATTCAAGAATGAGAGTGCTATAACAATTTCTGTAAATGTAATTGCAAATTTGCAATTGACATTTAGATCTAATTTTCTTTTCTTCCTGTAATATAGACTACAGAATATCAATGTTGTCACACAGTCACATAACTTACTTGTAAACATGTTGGACAGAAACATAACACCACAAAACCCTAGTTGTTATGTTACAATTATAAAAACAAATTATAACATTCAGAATGAATTATTGCAAAATGCTTCCTCAAAGAAGAACACGTAATTTAAAAATTAATATATAACAAAGTAAATGAACCATTGCTGTTAGACACAGAGAATACAAGTTATCAACAACACAATAGAGGAAAACAAAAGGAGTAAAACCTTCCAGCATCAGCATCTGCCGCTTTTAAGTAAGCGATTAGGGCATCAAGCGCCTTATCTTGTACAGGCGCATTCGAATCAGCAACCGTCTTCTTAAAAAAATGCCCTGATCAACCAACAATCAACACACATTAAACGGATCGAGGCTAAAACCGACCAAACCTAGATCTACACCAACCAAAAAGCACCAAATCAAACCCCAAAAACATAAAACCGACGAAATAACAAAAAACCCTAATACGAATCGAACCTAATTCACGGATGCGAGGATCTTTAGGATCCGTGATGGAGTCGCAGAGGGCGGCGAGGTCAATGTTGGCATCGTTACGAACCTTCCAGTTCTTGTGCAACAATCGATCCTCCCATGGCCACTTCTTCGCCTCCTTCAACAACTTCTCATCTTCCGACATTATCAGAGACGATAAATTACGTGCATATACAGAAAAATGATGATGAAATCAAAGTGTGTAAGTTGTAGTGAAGAACAAATGGGACGTTTTGGGTGTTGTTTAACCTGAATTTGAAAAGGGGGAGATGAGAGAGAGAGGGAGAAATGGGGGAATGTTGGGTGAAATTTGAGTTTTACGAATTGAGGGATGACGACGGTGTGAGGGTGTGTTTGTGTTTGTGTGTGTGTGTGTTTGTGTGTGTGTTTGTGTGTGTGTTGTAGGGTCACGTTAAAACAAGTATTTTGCCCCTTTGCCGTCCCGGGGTTTATATTTGGAAATCCCTACACAACAACAAATGTATGTTTGAATTTTAGAAAATATTTTATCGAGATTTTATAAGATCTTTTTCATGATGAAACTATTTGATCATAAAATTCAAAAGATTTTATATGATTTATTTTGTGATAGAACTATTTGATGATCGGACAAAGGACGTAGATAATGTTTATGTATTGTTATTGTTATGATAATTAGGGAATTTTTTGGATTGTTCAGGTTATTGTAATAAGATTTTTGTTTTTATGAGTATTGTACTATTGTTTGAGTAAATAGTAAGAGAAGTAAGATGAAGGTAATCATAGCTAATTTTGATAAATAAAAAGTTTAAATGTTGATACATTTATAAATTTATAATTACCTGGGTGAGTTAGTGTCAAAAATAGATAGGTTTGTTTATTTTCAAACTTATGGTATAGTTATTTTATAATATGATGTAAAAGGAACTTTAGTTGTATTACATGAAGTGTGTTTGATTTCTCTGTTGTTACGAGCAAAAAAAGTTTGAGAAAAAAATACTTACAATAGTGTAATGGACATAGGACTGTGATTGTTAAATATAAGGGTCGTGGTAGTGTCATTAGCAGGTGATTGTTGGTTTTTTCTTTTGTAACCTATGGTGTGACTTCTTATTCTACTTGATAATATGATTAACCTGTTACTCGGGATTTTATACTAACAACATCAATTTTATCGACAAGTGGTAAGTTTTAACTTGCTTGAAACACAATGTAAACTTTAAAAGACGTCTTATATTCGTATTCATGTTAAATAATATTTTAATAGTAAAAACTATGACAAATAATAATAAATTCATTAAAATGTTGAAAGAAAATTAATAGTTACTTTTTAAAATACAGTTGTATTATAATAAGTTAGTCAATCGGACTTTTTCACAATCTAATGCCAATAAACAGGAAGGGGAGGAGAATGCCAAACCGAAAGCAACTCGTAAAGCTAGTTCCCATGGATGAGTCATATCTAGGTGGTTTGTTTGCATGTTAGACGTGAAAGTGTTTATTATGTCTTATTTATTATATTCTTAAAAAAATAATCATTTACATACTCGTTATTTTTAAAAAAAGTAATTATTTACATACTCGCACTTGTTTATCACTATTTGTAGTTTTTTATGCTTATGATATAATAATATATTTTAAAAAGTTGAAAGAAACGTAACTTTGAAGTTCCTCCGACAACAAATAACAATTGCATAAAAGGAAATGTTACCGTGCATGGATAAACCATCTAAATTAAGCTGAAATACAAGCAAACACAACTTAACTAACATGATTACAAGATAGATTAATGATCGCTACATTGGCTTTTATATAAGTAAATAGAAAATCAACATATTAGTGTTATTTGCATTCAATATAAGAAATACAAAAACATTTTATTAAAAAGCCGAGTAAATCGCATCTGAAAGATTATTCATGCTACGTACATTTTTGCACATCAAAAACTTGGACTCGACTCGTAATATATACATCATTGTTGATAAAACTATACAAATCAGGAAACATTTCAATTACTAAACTCACTTTTATAAATTGTTTGGTTGAAATTGTCCAATTGTTCATACTTCTAATGGAGTCATGTCATTGAAGATTCAATTTCCAACCACCTCGTTCACCTTTGATTGACTGAATGTGGGGTCAAAAATTTAACTTCTACAAGCCCAAACAGTGATGCTAAAAGTTCAATCTCAACACAAGAGTGTCCAAACCATTATTGACATATAGGACACATCACCTATAAGCCTAATGTAACACATTAGTTGATCACAAACTCTTACCAATAAGCACGATCATGGACCTTACATGGCTTGTTGTTGTGCAGCAAGCATGTGTTCCCTCAATGGATCATTTTTGTACAAATAAGCCTAAAGTAATACATTAGTTGATCACAAAACTCTTATCACGAAGACCATCGAGCACCTTAAATGGGTCGTTGTTGTGTTGTAGGCATTTGTTTCCTATATATATACATGTCAACTAATGTTTTTGGTTTTTTAAGTAATAAATACTACTGCACATTGTCGGCTTGTATTTGTTGTGCGAGCTCTCTTGTTAAGTTTTCCGCACGATCATCATGTCCCCCTGCAAATGAATAAACACGAAATGCAAATTGGAATGCCTTCCAAAGGACTCTTCCTGAACTATTTTTCCTCCCGTTTCTTTTAGAAGCACTCGCCAAATTTCTTTCCTGTTTCCAAAACAAATATACCATCGAGTGAATATGCCATACCTCCGCCCACAAGTATGTATTAATTTATTAGCGATACATTATACATATATAATGAAATCAAATATTTTTGAATGCACATATGACCATAGAAATTCAGATGCTTGGATTTTCATATATCCATACATGGTCGTATAGTGACGTAAAAAAACGTTTCGCTATTGAGGTCACTGCGGTCTGGGATCATGTTTATCTTTTAATATGTCAATTTGGGTTATGTTTGAACTTTAATGGTTCAAATGGGGTAAACTATAATATTTAACTATATATTTTCAATATTAAGATGCAGAAAGCGTTTCACTAAACTAGTTTAACTTATTTATTTTAAAATTTTATCTGTAATCATATGTGACGTAACTACTTATAAAAAAATTTAAGGATTAAAAAAAAGCTGACATGTTTTGATTGAAGCTAATACAAATACCTGGTCTTGATATGTTTTGACTCGGTAATACAATTACCTAGATTTCACAGGTTAATCCACCCACTCATTTTGCCACATATACTTTTTATCATAGAATCTAGTAAATATATCATTTCAACAGTTGTCAAATAAAATAGATGAATCATGAAAATGAATTTTAATCAACCCGGTTTCCAAAAAAACATTTGCCCCGTCTACTTCACAATGAATGACATTTGATAAAATTACCTTTAGTGCCAATTCCATACAACTTGAGGAAACATCAACCATCAGTTCTTTGATTTTGGTAAGTATAGCGAAATCAAAATGAATCTTTTGGCTCTTAAATTTCTTGATTTCTTCGTCCTTCGTTCGGTCTAATGTGTCCAATTCTCCTTTGATCTTGACATGAAATTGATTATCTGTTAGTGATGAAAAAGAAAATGGCCTAAAGATATGATCACCAAGGTAGATGTTACCTTATTGAAATAATTCTCAATTCTGTCAAGAAGTTGGTTCACCGGTGGCTCTATATTCCAGGTTTGCAAAGTAGTGGCTATTGCATCTAACTTAGAGTATAATGATGCAGCCATTCTTAGTCCTTCCAACTTCTTACTAGGGAAATCTTCAAACCTTGCCAAAACCTAGTCACCAACAAAGTTAAATTTGAAAATGTTTTATAAGTTTTCCAAATAACATTTATAGAAACATACAATAGTATTTGTATCATAAGAGTATAGACCTGTGTTTCATCAGTCAGTTTCTCAAGATGGGATTCCACATAATTGTGAAAGTCGATGAGCTCATCCATGTCTGTTGTTTGGAAAGAAATTAGGGCAGTTTTCACCTCTTTGATGGACTCTGAATAATTTTTAACATCCTCTTCGATTTGTTGAAAGTAGGATGATCTAAAAACAAAAAATAGCTAAATTAATAAAAAAAAAACATAGAAATTTATAAAGTATGTGCAATCAATGTTTGTTGAATTCACCTTTTTGTCATCTCTGCTAGTGCATCAGCCATTCCTTTTTTTTCATCACCACCGGAAGCAACCCCAACTTTACTGTCTTTCTTTTGTAATGTTTTATTTCTGGTACCTGATCCTTCAACCTTTGCTTTGAGTTGACGGTACAAGCATCCCATCTGAGATGATCTTCTTAATTTACTAACTGATTTACGTAACAATCTGCCGCCATTACCAACAGCAGGGGGTGGTGGAGGAGCGCCCCCTTTGACATCTTGCACTGATTGTGGTGTTGGGACTGATCCATCCGATGAAGCGATAGACGGTGGTGGTGGTGGTGGAATGCTCCCAGAATTTGTTGGGGCCGGTGGTGGCGGTGGAGGTGGAGGTGACAATGTGTTTCTTCCCGATGACAATGGTGGTGGTGGTGGTGGTGGCGGCGATGATGCTACATTACTTGTGGTTAACGAGGGTGATGGAGGTGACAATGATGTTGTATTACTTGTTACCGTTAAGGATGGAGGCGGAGGTGGCTGTGGTGGT
>BJCM01061878.1:0-23272 GCA_018326385.1 Flaveria bidentis | reverse complement strand
TAATAATAATAATAATAATAATAATAATAATAATAATAATAATAATAATAATAATAATAATAATAATAATAATAATAATAATAATAATAATAATAATAATAAGTTGTCATAAGATCTTGTTGATTACAAAAGCATTGATAAAACCGAGTTTTAAGGAGATTATGAATAGGCAGAAAGTGAACTTGATTATGATGAACTGAAACCACTAAATAACCTCAAAAGTACCTCTTCACAAGCACAAGTATTAGAAAATGAGTTTTTCTAAATACATTGATTAAATGACTGTATACTCGTATAGTGAATGCCTAAATAGAAATATACTTTGATACATTTTTTTCATTTCTTTAAATTACAAACAAAGATATCAACATTTAACAAAATCGAATCAAACTTCAAGTTACTCGATTTAATCAAATAAGATCTTGAGTTAATCTAAATTAATCAAATTAAGTTTTCACATATGTTCCTATCCATCAAAAACTTAGCAGTAATTTAACATCTCAAAAGCTAGCCATCAAAGGTGTGAGAATGATGAATATATTAGTACTGAGTTATGGTTGTAAAACACAAACAAAAGCCAAAACAAAATGATAAGCCACCAACACTACATCCAAGCAAAATTGCTGATTTAAACAAGATAAACAAACCTCTAGATTTTGTTGAAGGCAACAATGTCACAGCTTTGCACATATTCGTTAATGGGCTCGGCCATAAGACGCTCCTCAATAAGGGAATCCACAGAAACAAGATCATCCACAATTGTCAACATGATTGTCATTTTCTTGATCCCATAACCGACTGGAACAAGTTTTGCTGCAAAAATAACCATAACAACAATGTCATACCAAGTGATCACAAACCAAGTAGTATATATCTTCTGTTAACTGAGCCAAAAAAATTGCTAAAAGGCAAGTTTAAACCTGATGGGTTGTAAATTAACAATAGTACTAAATCAACGAATATGACATAGAAAGAGTAAACCATACATGCGCCCCACAAAAGGCCTGGCATTTCAACACTGCGGACAGCCTCCTCCAGCTTCTTCATGTCTGTTTCATCATCCCATGGCTTTACATCCATAAGAACTGATGATTTACCACCTACAGTAAAAATCAATTCACATGGCTATTAGTTATCAAGAAGCAATTTCAAATCATCAAACTTGAGTAATACCAAAATCACTATAACAAACTCACTTTCTTTCTTCTTTGCTGATGCTTTTGCTTGATCCCGTTCTTCAGCTGCCTTCTTTTCCTCCTCTGTCTCATCACCAAAGAGATCAAGGTCGTCATCCTCCTCATCAGCTGCGGCAGCCTAAAAGGTTCATAGAAACCAAAGTTCTGTAAGTTAAAAGAAAGAAAAAGACCCGCTTTGATATAACCTAAAGAAAAACAAAAAAGGCAAAAAGCCATACACACCTTGGCAGTTTCCTTAACTGGAGCAGCTTCTGCAGATGGAGTTTGGGCAGAAATTCCAACCCCAGTGGCTTTACCAGGAAAACTGCAAAAATAATCAAATAGATGAAAATACAAACTATTTTGGGTCAACCAAATTGCAATTAGGTAACGGTAAACTGAAACTAATTCTATTCTGTTATATCTGATGGTCAATAAAAGAGTCCAGATAAATCACCTTTGTTTCAATTTATATACCAGCAAAATGTATCACAAAATTACAAAACAATATTTTGCATTCCTACAAGTGATTCTCTCATAGTTTGCTATCACATCAGACCTATTTACATGACTAATTACTTCACTGAAACGTCAAATATTTCAAATATAAGTTACATCTTTGCCCCATCTCAGTGTTTCAATCGAACAAAAAGTGAGAGTGGCTTTCTACAATACTAAGCGCTTTTTAACCCAAAATAAGCAATAAAACATCCATCTTTCCTAAAAAATACTTTGTTTTAAGACAAATGAAGATTATATTTGCCATTTTTGATGAACTTTCGATCCATATTCACTTATTTTCTCTTGTTTATAACTCTAAATTTGATCCACTAAAATACACCAAAACTAGACAAGCATACAACTTAAGAGATCATATAAAGACTGTAAGGAACAATACTGAAACACAACTACATAAAAAAACCATTTATACTACACTAATTATACAAAATCGCATTACATTACAAATCACTTTCAAATCAAAACGCTAACAACACCAACACCGATCAATAAAACAGAAGCAAATCGAACAAACCTTGCAGAAAGCTTCGACGCAACGCAGTCGTACCACTTGCTAGCAGACGGATATAGATCCGCACTAGGTTTCTCCGCAACAGCAGCGTAAACCTTCACATCATCCTTCGTAATTTCATTCCTGAGAATAAATCACACAGTATAACCAGATTCAAACCAAAAACTGTAGAACAAACACAAATACTATAACGCTTTCAAGTAGTGAAGAAAAACCGATGTGTACGGACCCGGAGATGTAAGTTTTGCCGGAGAGGAAGGATTCGAGGGCCTTGAGGCCAGCTTCTGTGTGCAGATCGGAGAAAGTAACAGCCATTTCTGCAAGTTTTGATGGTGATTGTGATGGTGAAGTGATGAAATAGTGAGGAGGCTGAAGTGGTGAAGAGGGTTTGTTGAGAGAAGAATGAGGTATTTATAGTTGGAATGGGAATACAAGAGGAGATAGTGACGGAGAGAAACCCTAGATGATATATTATTATTTTATCTATTTTAATTTTTGTTAACGACATATTATTTCAGATGATAAATGTTATTTTAATTAGATTTATTTATATGTTTTTCAGTTGGTACCCTTAAACATCTTAAGATAAAACTCACAGCTAGTCTAACCATCTGTCTTAATCTAAAGTATTTTTGTTTCGAGCGAGACTCTAACTCAAAACATCCTCGTATAGTCATATTTAATCGTCGTATCTAAGGATTATTAATATGTATTTTCTTAATATATGTTGTAGATTTTTTTTAATTTGAGTTAGTTTGGTTTAGATAAAAAAAAATATCATAAGATTTGTATTCTTTTAGATGTGTGTAGTGTGTTATCTTTAATTAGCATGATTGTGGTATCCATTTTAACTTGGGTATCACTTTCTAGTTGGTTCATTAGACGAATCATACAAGTGGCATTGGGTAGCAATGTCAACTTATCAAAAGTTAAACGCATGTTTAACAATGCTTTAATAACGTACGTTTCATGACACTCAATAATTAATAAATGGTGATTATTTATTATAAATTGATCGAGCCTTCTAGTCTTTTTATACAGATTTAATATTTTTTTAATGTCAGTTCAGTGATTAGTTGTTAATTTCATGAAATTAGTAAATATTTATTCATGTCAAAATTTAAACCTTTGACCTTTTATCATCTTCTCTAACCAACAAGCCAAGCAATCAAGACTTATAGATTAACTATTTAAATGATATGTATACAACGTTTATTGGTGGTCATATCATTTCTTTAAATGTAAATGTTAGATTAGTCGGGAATAATGGCCAACATACATTTAAATTAGCAAACTCATTCCATTTAACATTAACTATTGTTTGTGATTTTTATTTTTTTATGATGTTTTACATTCTATCTTTTTGCTACATATTATTTTCTTTTCGTTTTTTATCACTAGTTATTGATATTAACAACATAGTTTAGCATTAGCATATTGTAATGCTTGTTTGTAATAAATGTTTATTTGGCATGAAAGAAGAACAGAAGTAATTATTATACTAGACGTCTTCTTCTCTGCAACACAACTGTCTTTCAATAATTTACAATAAATTTAAGTGATGTTGCATTATCAGTTTAACATTATATTATGCATCGAATGCTAAATCAACAACATGAAAATGATATATTGACGTTGTCAACCTACTATAAAACGATAGTGTTTAGCTTTAAGTTGTCACGTAGAATCTTACACCACCTACTTTGAAAGTCACTTTAAAATTAAAGCGTTTTATTACAACAAATATTACATGTTATTTTATTCTTGATGGTTTACTCATCCCTCAATTCTGTATGATGAATATGTATTTATGTTTGTAGTTTTCGTACTTTGAGTAATTATCATATGTTATCAACCAAATTATATGTAGTTTCTAAATACTTCGAGTAATTATCATATATACCAACCAAATGATATGTAGTTTCTAAATTGTGACCCAGTGTTAATTCAATCATGTAGACTTTAAAGTTTTAAATGAAGAGTTTTTTTTATCCATCAATACTTTTTTACTTCATTTAAAATTTTTTACACACGTATTACGTATACCTTGAGATAAACAAAGTTATTGATTAACATTAGTCAAAAGCTAAAGTGAGATTATAACGTTTTAAACACCCTATAAATACATATCTATAAATACATACGCTATTTTAAATACACGTACGCCTACTCTTTCACAAAATATCAAAGCAACCACGACTAGCTCAATACTAGATCGCGTATGCATTCATGAAAGGCCGCAAGGGCTGGCCGCTTCACGCATTAATGAGATCTTTTATAAGCAAACAAAACACTGCTAAAAACATATCAACGAAAACAAGAATCTGAATTATAATAAATATGAATGATATAATAAAGCATAAGCACAACTTATAAGACCAAATTGCTACTATTTTACCCGAGAAATGAATGAACACATTCTGAGACTACAAAGAACTGCCACAAGCTGCACCTAATGCTATATGACATTTACAACCTTACCTTCTATACATATGTTGAATAATACCAAAGAAAAATGGAAACATTTACAATTTACAGGAACTATATATGTATATTTATATCTTAATTATATAAATATAAATATATTTTTGTTCATAGAACCTGTACTGTATCCACACTTCTGGCTGAATTTGAGGCCGCCAGCATAGCTGCTCCGATCCCTGATCCGTCTTCCATTGCTTTAAGAATTACATACGGGGCGATTTCTTCCCCTAATATTTCTGCTACAGCTTCATTTAAATATTCTCTAAAAATGGTGTAGCTTGTGTATAAACCCCCCTCAACTGCCACCACTGTTCTTCTCGTTTTACCACCTTTTACACCTTTGATTCGGCCGCTTGTAATGCCACCTGTACCGTCTCGACCGATCTTTTTCAAGATCCCAACAATGCCTGCAGCTGCCAACCGAGCAGCCCTTCTTGCCACCACGTCACATACTTTGACAACAAGTTTTCTAACTTTTAATGGGACGTAGTGTATCTGTTAATGAAAATAAAAGATCACAAAGAATAAATATACCAAACCTCAATAAGTAGAGAAGTGAAGTGTGGAGTCATGATGAGTTCATGTAAAAAAGTGTCATTTCTAGTATGCATTTAAAGGGCCAGATCAGGTTGAATTGACCAGTAAGCACTTGTTGTCCATTTTCATACATAACAGTTGTGTTAAGACAACGAGAACAGCATTCAAAAATAACAACCTAAAACTTTGAGCAACAATTTAGAAGGGTGTATAGATGTATGCAATAAAAACTTATTAATGTGAAAGTTTCAACCTATCTAACCCGTTCTCTAAATCGTTGAACAAAACTTCAAGCTGTACACAATGATAACCTCAATCTTTGAGTTTCAAGTTTCAACCCATTCGAAAATAACAACCTAAAACTTTAACCAACAATTTAGAAGGGCGTATGGATGTATGAAATAAAAACTGATTAATGTGAAAGTTTCAACCCATCTAACCCATTCTCTAAATCGTTGAACATAACAACTTCAGACTGTACACAATGATAACCTCAATCTTTGACTTTCAAGTTTCAACCCATATGACCCATTTCCTTTTGGCTAATTTTTTTATTTGAACCAACTAAGATAAAACACAAACCAACTTTGACAAAGTTATAAGTATTGGTTCAAAATTTTGACCTCTGGTATATAAAGAAACATAAAAAGAAAAACCTTACATCCAAGGTTTCTTCTAAAATCTTGCCAACTTCACTTAAGTCAGGGGAGTCATCTTCATGCATGGCTGCCATTAATGGTGTACTGAGTAATATCAAAAAAATAAAAGTTCAATTTTCTACAATGGAATTTATGTGATACTTTAAAACGATTTGAAAATGGGACAAAGAAAAAAATGTTATTTAATAATAGAAGACTGCCACTTTCTTTAAATTCATAAAGAAAACGAAAATGTTGGCTGCTTTAGCACGTATACCGATTAAAAATATAAAAAGAGGACCACCGCAAAAGTTAAAAAATGGCACATCTATTTTCATATTGATGATTTAAATTAAGAAAACAAATGACTCGGACCCCAGCATGACACAATAGAACAGGAAATTACAGCAAATGAACTCACCTGATTGTTATATATATGTATCAAAAGTTTGGTTGAAAACAAAAGTAACATTTCTTAAGTTCAAGTTGTCACAGTCCACTTGAAAGTTTATTGATTCAAAAGCATTAATAATAGCAAAGTAATAACCCATTTGCATGCATTAATATAATTGCAAAGGACAATGCCTAATAAAAAAAACTCCTTCCAGCATAAATTATCACTTTGACTTTGCATACCTATTAAGAAAGTAATTGACATCATGATTGTTTCCAACTTTCCAGTTCCAATAGAGATTATGGTTTTGGCTCAATGAGAGAATCATGTTCAATGCTTTTAAAGGAAGGGTGTTGTGGTAAAAAAAAATTAAAAAACATACCTCAATACGAACTGTGTCGACAGCTTAGAAGAGAAAGGTCTAAAAATATCAGACTCTGAAGAAATCTTGCAGATTACTCTTCTTACTATGTCACCTAAATACATTCCTGATATCATTTTCTCAAAACCCTGCAACATGATCCATGTATTAGTGACATAAATATTAAGAAAAATATTGGAAATTACGAAATGAACTTAATCTGCAAGTGGAGACTTAACATGATACAAAATTAACCTGATCATTAGGGTTCTGGCTCTCAGCATCAAGATCAATGTCATATGATGTTCTAGGTAAATGTGAAGACCAAAAATTACCCCATTCCATGTTGATAACCTGATTAACATTAAGTTACATAAGTGAACTGAAAGGTTTAAAACAAATATAGTTTGTAGTAGAAAGACCAAAGATACCATGCCTCCTGAAGTCGTGACAAGACCTTGACATTTGATAACTGCATCAGCCCGCTCTAAATAACAGGCATTGGTGCCAGTCCCAATTACGACTGCAGCAACTGTGTCTTTATCATAGAAATGTCCGACAGCCAATGTCCCCACGCTATCATTCACCTGTTTACATAGTGGAATCCATGTAAAAGCTTTCCTAAAATACCCTGGTTATGCCAGCTAACTTAATGTTACACAACTGAAATAGCGTTTAGAGTGCTAAAAACTCATCAGTGCCAAAGTAAGAAGGTGATGACGGAAAAGGTGAAAAGAGATCGAAACCAAGAATATTTCACTCAATGAAAGGCACAATGTTCTAATAAATCCCAATTAAAACCATTGTGACTAACGACTAGATGTAGACGTAAGCTTTTGAGAATACTAAGCATATCAGAAGGAAAAAAAACCAGTTAATGCCGCCATGCTGAGTCCATTAATCAGCATGCAAAATTAAAGATTCATACTTGCTTGTTGTTGGTTGGCCAATTTCTCTCTAATCAACTTTGAAAGTTAACTAGCATGTTAAACACTATATCATTTCAATATTTGAATTGTTTCACGTCTGATTATCTTTCACTTACGTGTGTGACCTTTTTTACTTGGACTTAATAAACCCGGGAAAAGCATATTTATTTGGCTGGTTTAAAAAGAAATTTACACACTATAAACAATGATAACCAGACTTGTTAAAGATGCATTCAGAACTATAGTTCTTGTTCCCCTCCCCTACCACCAACTTATTTGACCACCATACCATGACAATGAAATTTTGTTAATTTACATAGAAAGCCAAGAAAACAAAGTGAAAGCAATTTCATAATCTGTATAGTGCTGAGTCTTACATGTCCTGTCACTTATGATGTTTTGGCTCTGCCCAACTCTAAGTGATCTTATACTTAAGACCTAATATACAATTTTCAAAGATTGCTTTTACTGTTATCATCTAGGTTTTTCTATCTATTTTGTGAATAAGTTTGTTCCATTCGCAGCCATAAACTTCACTTCAATTATATACTTGTCAAAGTAAGTGAGTGATGACAGGAGAGGGGAGCCAACAGCTTTTAAATCTCCTTGCTCATGTTGAGTAGAAAAAAAAATAACACCAGTTAAACATGCCTCTCTGATAATCAATAAGTTCAAATAAGAGAGGTCATGTGCCAGTAGGATACTGAGGATAATGCTGATCTTGAACTATTTAATTGTTAAAAGACGTATACTCTAAACATGACAGTTAATATCTACACAAGATAAGAAGTCCAACAATTAGCAAGTAGAGATCTTTAAGTTAATAAAGAAAAAAGAAAGGAGAGAGGCTGGAGTGCTTACAAGTGCAGCAACATTTATATTGAGACCTCTTCTAGACAATGCTTGTTGCAAACATTCAATAACATCTTTTCCGACCTGAAAAAATAAGCACATGGCACTAAATACCTGATGAAAAGAGTTGCATAACTTCCCATTTGAAATAATATCATATGTACACTCTGAACTCGGTTTCTCCCACTCAAGAGAATACTTTTATTTAAAATAGCATGTCACAACAGCACTTTTGCAGCAATTTTTTACAAGCCTTCTGCAATGTTGGTATTAAATAGAAATTTGACAACTGACAGGTTCATATCTTTTTAGAACGTTGTTAAACTAACCATGTCGTCAATGGAGAAACCTTTCGTCCACTTGATTAAGGTGCCTGATGAGACGGACGTTTGTCTCACAGGAAATGAGAAAGTAAATCCAAGATCGTTTCCTCTAACTTGTGACAGCTGCAAATTATTTCCCTTACTTTCAATAAATTCCTTCAGGGACAAAGCAATAAAATCAAAAAACTCCTGCAAATATTAATTAAACACATCACATCAATTCACATAAACCTGCAAAGATAAATTTGGAAATTCATGAAAAGTAAAAATATCATGCTGCTTAAAATCCTGCAAACCTCACTCGTTCTGGTCATTAAGTACTGTGGAATAGGTTTCCTCTCAACATCATGCCCGAGAATAGACCTCTGCCCCCCAAGCTGGATTCTCAAAATCCTAAAATTTGTGCCTCCAACATGTAAGGCATAATATACTCCACTTTCATTCCTGAGAAACAAAAAAATGTCATCAGCATCAAGAACAATAAATGAGATACCACATGTCAAGCAATTCTTAGCTTTAATGAAGTTATTATGTATAAACTGCACTTGAATCATGAAATGACTGATTATTGCCATATATCAAGCTATTACAATGGTAACTACTTTCTACACGAACATAAATGCTTGCGATCAGAACTAGTATATTCACTCGACATTTCATTGTGTGGCATAAAACTGTACGAGATTTATAGAAAGCATATAATTAAAACTGAGTTAGATAGCAACAACATGACAAAAACATCTTTTTGTAATATTCATTACAACAGCTTCTTTAAACATAGTAAATGCCCATATAAAAGTCTTGTTCAGATTTGTCAATACTATTTCCAATTGACTTTTATAATCAAAGACATGACTTCAACAGTTCAACAACCTTAAATAAAAGCAGCTAAGTGACAGCATTGTATACAAGTACTAATGCATATACAACATAAACGAGAACTAGCAGACAGTTACTCCATGAGTCCATGCTAGAATCAAGATGATTTAACTCATCATCCGGTTCATTCACATTAAATTACTCATATAATCGTCTTAAATAGATGATTCAAACAAAAAGTTCCAAAATGATTGATTCAAACAAAAAGTTCCAAAGGGATTGATTCAAAGTTCAAACAGTAACTTTCAAAAAGACTGATTTAAACAAGCTTCTAGGAGGTGAAACATTTCAAAATAGCATATGCCACCAAACACCACACCAATTCCAAACAAAATACACTACTTACAGCTCTAACAAAAAAAAATTAATTAACACAACAGCAAGACAGATTCAGCAACTGAGTCAATACAGATTCGGCAACTGAGTCAATACAGATTCAGCACACATAGTCTAACAATCATCAAACTTTGATATCTTAACAGACAATTACAATGAAAACAGCCCCTGTATATAGATCCCACATACCCTAAAACAGCAGCATTAGCAACAACAATCAAAATCAGCCACATTATAATTCGAAAATGTCATATACGGATGAACAGTAACCCAACGTACAAAACACAGAAACCTATTCACACAATAATCCTCAAACGAACATCACAAGCATACAAATTTAACTTGTTGCATAACCATAAATGAACAAATTATTGGTAATTTACGAACCCATCGGGTAAACTGTCGACGAACGTGAGCAACATCTTAAGCTTACTCCCACCTTCAGACGCCAAACCAGCGTGCATCTCAACCGCCATCGCATCCACCACTTGCCTCAGCCTCCCCACCGTCGTCTCCGCCGCCTCTTCGAACTCATCCACCGCCCTAACCACTCTCCACCACCGCCTCCGACTCCTCAATCTCCTCCCCACCATCACCGCCGCGATCGCACAGCTCGCCACCGCACACCCCACCGCTAACCCTAACCCTAACTTCCCCATACCAAATACCACCCCCAACTCCCCCCAATAGCCGATTGCTTAACCGATTTCCGTCTCCGGTGCCATAACACACATCAGTATGATTCTTCGAGAAGATGCTGGTGGTCAACTGGTGGTCAACTGTTGGTCTCCGGTGGAATGTCGCCGGATGAATAATATTCCGGCGAGATTACGACGGTGGTGTCACGCACAGAAGGTGTTCGATGAAATTCGTGAGAGAGAAAGAGAGAAGTTTTGATAAACAAAGTGAATGGTTATATAATAGTGGTAAATGACGGATTTGCCCTTGGACCGTCTTTTGGTCTACTCGGTTTCTTTGTTTTTTTATAATTTTATATTACCACCCCTCTTATGTATACAAATATTTATTTAGTTTAGGTTGTTTTCACATGATATGATGTTTGTTTTATTGTTTATACAGTATTTTAGGAATTATTATAGTTATTTCATTTTGCTTGTTTTGGCAAAGTATTCTACGTGGTATTAAGCTATATTTCTAATTTGTAGTAGTATTTGCAATTTATGTTTTCAATTTTTTTAGTTGAGGCTTCGTGTTCAACTACTCTATTTATTATATGAGTTCAAGAACTCTAGTATGGTATTTCTTTAGGTTAAAACAGTTATAAAACCTTATTTTTGTAAAAACTCTTGGTGTTTCTAATATATCTTAGAAAAGTTGTATATGACATATACTAATAAACAAAGTATTACATAGTTAGTGAAAAAGCATTTAGAATAATTTAAACTTCATATGATAATACCTTTTGTGTTAGTAGGTAAATATTTGAGTTTTTTTATGTTTTAGAAGACTAACATTGTCTTATTAGATGGGAGAAAACTAATATGTGATAAATGATTTATATTTTATGTTTGTCTTTGTCATTTATATCAATTGTCAGTTTGTCAAACATATATGTCATATTGTGTTGAAAATAGAGTGTTAATGAAATTGTTGAAACTATCGAATTGCCTAAACCGAATAAATTAAGTTGATATGTTAGCTTTGAATTTCATTTAATTATCTATATGCATTTTATTGTTAAAACTACCAAAAAAGTTTGTTTGGACCATTTAAAACGAACATTTAAACCGTCAAAACCAGTAAAACCATTGGTTGAGCATCTGCCTGACTCACGTATCTCGCTTGGTTTTTTTGTTCAACCCAATATTTCCATCAAAACAATTGAACTTAACTATGAACATCTTGATATGAGACGACTGGACGTTTGGTTAGTCCATTGAATCTCTTGCCATTTAAATTTAGTCTTTTAGTCCTGTTTCATAAAACTAATAATATGTAAAAACAAAAACAATTAAAAAAACAAAACATAAAGCTTGATCTACTAAATTAATGAATAAACAAGGTTTTCGGTTGTAACAAAAATAAAATTTGAAACATTGTTTGTCGGTTTAATCGGTAACCACCCAGTTAAAATGAAGTTAACAGAACAATTACGTTGTCGGTTTTCGATCCAAGAAACCCATCCGGTACTATTTAGAAATTTTGAAAGAAAACGTTATGCAAGTAAATTGATGAGAGGTTAGTTGGCATATGGGTGTGGGGAGACTAAGTGGACTTTAATGATTTTACCAATCTCCGGTCAAATTCTTTGTGTTCAATGGGACCAAAGAATGAGACAACGACAACTCTACAACCATGGCCATGTGTTTTAATGCACATTTTTTTATTTCAATTTGCATATGTTTATGCATAAAAAGGTGAGGGAAATTTTAATAGAAGTATAAAATCTATTAATTAAATCGGAACTCGTTGTCAAGATCGGTATTAGAATACAAAATTGCAAGACAAAAATACCGATTTAATAAGTTATAGAGTAGAGACAAGTTTTATTTTAGTAACTTTAATTATCATTCGTTGGTGACAATAATCTATAATAACACGATGAACAATTTTACTTTTAACTCGTTTTGTTATAAAGACAATCTCAGTAGCATTTTTTGTAAATTTACATTTGAATTACTTAAACTATGATTATTAACTAAATGAAAAAATATATAAGCGAATCGAGTGAGAAATAAACGTAAACGAGTGTAAATTTACGATGATTAAGTTACTAAAGTTGTCATTGACAACAAAACGTGATAATTAGAACTTTTAACAATCAAATTGAAAATATGTATTATTATCAACCAACGACGAATAAATTGAAATATTATATACATAAACTAATTACTAGCTTTATAAGCATTATTGGTTGTACAACCTGATTTAGGGGTTGTACCCACTTTTTTTCTTTTTCTCAATCTTGAATTATATTATTTTAGCTTTATATTTTTATATTTTTTATACTTTAGCCCAAACATTTTTTTTACTATTAATTTTGGTCCTTATATGTTTTATTTTAAAAAAATTATGTTTTACGTTTCGTTCTACATTTTGTGAGTTAACATGTCGCAGCGTGCGTGCATGGTTCAACGTTTTTACGCTTATTTTTTTCCCGTTTAATAGCCTCGTCGTAACGCACTACTCCAAGGTCGACTTACTTATTGTTTTATATGTTTTACTTTTCACCTAACGGTGTTGCGTCTTTAGTGCTACGTTTCGGTCCAATATCGATTTTATTTCTTTGCCTTTTCTACGAGTTTCTTGGTGTTGACGGTTGCTAAAAGTGGTGTGTCATTGATACTACTTAGCATGGTTTTACGCCTCCCATAACAACACGAGGAGGCCTAATACCAGTTTTAACTAATTACCTACGATTAACATTCTTGAAGTATGTGGTTGAAGCTAAAAAGAACTCAAATAAAAACAAAGTAAATTACACAGATTACCCTAAGATTTGTTTAAACTTTATATTTCTTCCTTTAAATTGAAAATTACAGATTTAACTATAAGATTTGAAAAAAACATAACACGTGAAATACTATAAAAAACATTATAAAAACGCATTTATTTAAGAATAATGTTTGGTGATGGTTAAAAGTAAAAAAGGAAATGTTAAAGAGGGTGTTTTGGTAAAAAGTGAAAGAGGGGACCAGGTGGACATAAAAGGAAGAAACGGCGACGTACAGCTGCGTATCCACCCTCTCCGTACACTTTTCTTCCAGCTGTCTTCCAATGTTTCCAGCTAACCTCAACTACATTTTTCAATTTCATTCCCATGGTTTTCTTTTAACACTCTTTTATATTTCTTGTTTTAAACATTTTTGTTTCCCAAAAACTAGTTAAACGGTAACGGTAAAAAGCTAAGCATTGTTTTGAAAACCAGACCGGTCGTTTGACGTTGAATAAATGGCCGAATTGAGGGTCGGACATGTTAGAAACCAGTATTTTTTTTATCTTTTCAACGTCTACCATATTGATATATTTAAAAAAAATCGTCTATACGTTGTTTATATATGTGTAAATCTAGTTATACACATGTGTGATGCGAGATTTACACATGTGTAAATCCGGTATTACACATGTGTAAAACGAATTTTGTAAAAAACGAGATTTTTTTATGAAAGAGGGAAACTATGGGAACATTTTTTTGTTTTTATTTTTATACTATTTTTCGATTTATATTTTTTAAATATGTTTTTATTAATTACAATTGTACCATTAAAAATTAGTGGTAGAGCTTACTAGTTGAACCCCACGCTTCAACTAAATGACAAATAACTATAAATTTAATGATTTAAGTTCGACTGCCGGTTTTGATTTTAATAAATGACAAATAACTATAAATTTAATGATTTGAGAAATAGATGAGTTGGAAAGACCGCCAAATTTGAAAAGACTTGCATGGGTAGTCGAAAACATTAGATTATAAAAAAGTAATGATGCATAGATATTACATATCAACCGATATCAAGTATATATATTATACCTTTCCTATATTATATTTTTTGTCGTGTCTTTTTATTATATTCTTAGATTGATTATTAGCATGTCGCCAGATTATTTTCTAAAAGAAGTATGATGATAAGCATTAGGTAAATGATAATTTCTAATGCTCAAAATCAATTATATAAAAATCAAAACATGCAATATGAAAATTTAGAATCAATTGTGATCGATGATGAATACCTATTAGAATTTAGGCATCACTGATTTTTATCATTACTCAAATATGAACATAAATTTGTTTATGTTGATTAACCGGTGAATAATTACTGTACACTATGTCAACTTAGTGAAACATAGTTATAGTTAACCAAAAAGTAATGATACTTCTAATGATGTTTATCATTGTTTATGTTGACATAGTGTAGCCCGATAACATCTGATGATGTGTATAATGATAACTTTTAAAAAATTGAAAGTTCAAGTATTGTACAAAAAGTAAAATGAATTTAAAAGATTAGACGGGGTATGTATTTGCCATCCTTAAAATATTAATAATAATAATAAGAAGAAAAAAAAACTATACACAGTGTCAACTAGCATGGATGTTTGGCAACTCCCTGATGATTATATTGAACCAATAAGAAGTCAGAATCATTAAGCGTCAAACCATTAAGATGTTTGAACCATTATATCGTTTAACTATTCAAAGACAAATATATGACCAATTTAGATAAGAGGTGTTAATCATTTAACATTAAATCTCTTAATCATTCAACATTAATATAATGCTTAACCGTTCAGAGGCAAATGTCTGAACCATTCAGACATTTGCTCGTGAAATAAACAGTCTGAACCATTAAGTGTTGAACTATTCAGACAATGAAACCATTAAAAGGCTAATTAAGAGATTGTCAAACAACTCTAATGAAACATAGTTATAGTTGACCAACATATGATCAAGTGATGTATACTTGTATGGTTCACTATAACACAATCAAAGTAACAAAAATCATATATTACAACTTTCTATTATAATCACTGACATAATCTAGTGACAAATGCGTATGATTTTTATTGAAAAAATATTGGGTTCAAGTCTCATTTAAACCTTGATATAGATCAAATGTGGAGTTGTTTAGCGGTTGTTAAAAGAAAAAGAAAAAAAACTTCTATCATCAAAATTGTATAGACTCTACACATCCCACTTACAAAATACTATTAAAAATCTTCATCACGTTTGCGCACTCACTTCTCACTAATGTCAAACGTAATATATATGAGTATAACTGAATCTGAATCATATCAATACCTATAAAAACTCGGTTATATCTGTTTATAGAGTTTCAGCTTTCATTAATAGTACTCGTATCTCTAATTATTCTTAATGCATTCAGAATTATATCAACAGAATTATATGTGTGTGAGCGTACATAACACATAATACGTTGAGAAATGTGAAGACACATTATATTGTTTTATATGTGATAAACCATATGGTTATGCAACAGCTTTTGTTTGTCTCACTTGGTGTTTTTTTATGCACATGAAATAATAATAAAAATGTGATTCTTGTGATTCTTAATGTATATATATTATTAACTTCGAAAGCTACATGCCCATATGTTATAATCGAATGAAACTGTCTATTATAAAAAAAACACCATTCATGGGTAAAATGTAACACAAATTAATAGCAACTAACAAAGTGAATTTGAAATTATCAATTTTTGTAAAAAGATAAATAAACGAGACAATCATATATCAAGTCAATGTAACCTTATATAATACAATAACAACATTTATTGTCTCTATCCCATCTTTATTAGAGTATATTCTTCTTTCTTTCTTTTTTCTTTTGGAATAATAGCTTTACGTAAAGACCTTGATATGTGATCTACCGAAAGTGTACCTTTTATTTCGAAAACCATGAGCAATAAAAGATTGCTTATTTTTATATGTTTTATGCGTATATATTTTACGTTTATAATGCATTATTAAAATGTGTTTGTACAAAATTTAGTTCAATAAAAAAATACTTTCCAATCAGTCTTCAATACTTAAGAAAACAGACAAAAGCAAAAACAAAAAAACGAAAAAAAAAAGTTGGTCCACTAAATTAACATCACGTGACAAAACCGGTCAATAACGAATTAATACTACTATAAACGTCCATTTGAAAGGTAATAAATAAATATAATAACTATAAGTAAACATAAGCAGAAAAGGATAATATATAATAGAGTTAATTGTTATTATCATCTTAAAATTTTAGTTTGCTTTATTATTTTCATTTAAAAAGTCTTTTTTTCCTCTTGGTTCTTGATATTTTAAAAAGTTGTTATTGTTATCTATGTGCATTAATTTATTTTTAATAGTGTTTGTTGAATTAAGAGCTTTTAAGTCATTATACAAATTAAAACTTAAATTAAATGATTTGTATATAAAAAAAACTTTTTTAGATGAAAATAACAAAACAAACAAAAACTTAGGGACAAAAATAACAATTAACTCTATAGAAAACATGAATCAAATTGAAGCTAAACTAAAGCTTACAAATAACTTAAAAGCAAAACTCAAACTTTATAGAGAGGAAGTAAACAAACTGAGTTTGAGTTTACCCACGTATATTTTCTCCTCTAAATCTCCATACACTTTGTTATAATCAGATTTCGAAGGATTTCAAGTTCACGGGCTTATACGAGTTGCATTCAAACTTCGCATACGGGGTTTTGGTCTTGATATCAATTGCGACTTCAATACTTTTTAATATTTTGAATCGACTTTGATTTCTTCAAAGGGGAGTTGAATGATTTGAACCAAATTCGTTCTTGAATAAAATATTGAAATATTGAAGTGGGGAAAAGACACATAGACGGCAGTTGTGTTTTGTAATATTTTTTAATCTAAGGTAAAATACAACTAAATAACTTGTTAATTTTAATTAAACCTCAGTTTTACTGTTGTGCTTCATCTTAATCAAACCTCAGTACCGCCTTTATTAGAATTATGAATATTATTAATATTTACTATCACTCGTTTAACTAGGTCAGTGAGATTCCGCCGGCCTTTTCACATGACACCACTTAATGGAACCCCAAGTTTTGTAAAAAAAATTTTAATTTTTTCTCAAGTACATTAATATTAAATAATTATTATGTGAAGCAAATTACAAATTGTTGTCTCGATGGAGCGGCAAACCTACGATCGTTAAAGTTCTAACCAGCATCAGGTTGCTTGTTCAAGTCCTGTGCGTTGCTGTTTTGCCTTTTTTGTTTTTGTTTTTTAATTTTCTTACATTATTTTCATTTAAATTAACTTTTTTTCTTTTACTTTCTACTATTAGGTCGCACAAGCGTAATGTAAATCACATACATGTCACAACATGCCGTTAAATCGTACTATTCCACAGCAGCACACGTGCATTAGATTTAAATTAACTTTTTAAAATCAGAATTTTTATGTACGTTTCGAGTTAGTTTACGTTCCGGTGTAAATTTTGTTCAGAAACGAGTTGGGTCAAATACAATAAACATCATTCACGTAATAATACTACACCACATACGGCCCCGATGCAACGTACGACGGGTAAAAATACTAGTTCACACTCAAATACCATCCTTTATTGATCTTGATAGTTGACATAACAAGTAAAACCTTAGGAATCACAAGTAAATGTGAATTCACCCACAAAAAGCATGATCAAATATAAACACCCTCTAAAGTAACAACACATTAACACACACCTTAGTTGATAAACCGTACAACTTCATTGATAACATCCAATTCTCGAGTTTAGTCTATTCTACAATCATTTCTTGTAGAGGATCACGTTATCATTGTGATATTCTCTTAGCTAAGGTAAAAACACGTACTAGTAAAATCAATGGTGAAAACATGTTTCATTGGTGAATGCATAATATGTATACATATAGCGTATTCTGACGAATATATGCATTCGATATTCATGAATGAATGTAATAATGCAATATTTAAGTCACACTGGAGATATGAACGTAATTTGATGATAATCATCATTGATCCCTCTCCCAACAAGGAATATCAGCTTTCACAAGCAAGAAAACACAAATTTAAAAACAAAACCAAACCATTAAAATAAATAAATCTAAACAAGGCTATTTTTACCAAAATTTAACAATAATAACCATGAAATAAACAATCAAAGGACTTTTACATACACTTTAATATTTTGTAAGAAATTAAAAGCATATATTGGATTTGTACGTCACACAGATTATAGTTTGGTATAAAACTTTCATAACATGTTTGAACTTTTAGTTAATTTTTTATTCAATCCATTTGAAACTAAAGACGACCAAAACCAATCAATTAACAAGTAAACGGGTCGAAATACCACCTCTAAGCCCAGCTAAATAACTAACAAAGGAACAAATATCTCGGTCGTGAAGAACCGAGAGATCCATCCTGAAAAGAAATAAGTACAAGTATTTTACGAAACTGTAACAAATATAAATTAACACACCGCCATAAACTACTAAAGCATAAATGATGATAATATGCTTTTTTTTTAAATGGGAGAAGAAAACCTGTAAAATACCAATAAAATCTACTGCTGCTTGTAGAAGAGAACATAAGCTTGATCATGAAGGACTTTATTGGTAGGAATAGAGTCAACTGACGCATCATCATAACGCAGCCATTTGCCACTTGAATGCAAAATATCAGCGGTGTAATGACCCTTTGAAGGCTCCCTCCCATGATGAGTTATTGTGGCCACAAGCTCATACTTACGACCCTGTATACGATTGTTATTAAAAAGTGTGAAAAACTAAGAATGTTAATGATAATTACAGGCGGCCGTAGGAGAGGGGCAGATAGCAGGTCAAATTGGGTTGGAATGAAATGCTGGGTCTCTTTGACCACTCAGATTGATGGACATTTATAATGTTTTATTAATAGCCAAGCAATTTTATCAAGTCAATCAGAACATGTATACTGCCCAGGGGATGGATATCACTTGTATTTGACAAAAGTGAGAGAATATTAAATAGATTTACAGATGAATTGTAACTTAAAGGTAATAAAAAAACATGCCGGTGGATGTATATTTGACTATTTGTTAAATTAAGAAAAGAAACCATAGTTGTCTAAGGATCAAAGCTTAAAGCGCAAAGGGTGAGCCTTGGGCCTAGGCGCAAGATGCTTAAAAAGTATGGACCTGAGATAAGCAAGGCGTGGAGCATAAACTTAACATTTTTAGAGGTTCTAGACATGTTTTAGGCTTCTCAAGGGTGTTTTAGGCTGGTTCTTGGACATTTTTAGATGTTTTGAACCACTTTGGCCAATTTTCCAGGATTTGGAAGGAATCTGGGTGGAAGATCGCCTGGACAGCCACAAGGGGTTTTTCCTTCGCATTGCCTGAGTGCCTTGGTGCATGCTCAATGCAACCTTTGCACTGTGAAAGAAACAGTAATACGAATAAGGATGATGATACCTTAGTTGTTGGCAAAACAAGCAGCTCACGGTTAAGAATGAGGTCGAGGGGGAAGAAAACAGGCTTTAGTAATTTAGTGCTTCCTTGGCTTCCATAGCTAAAGCGCATCAAGTGCAGTATTATAATTTCAGGAAGCTCTAGTATCTTGACTGATTTGCTTGCACTCACCAACTCAGCCTGATAATGAGATTAGTTCATTTTAATTAGAGTAATATTAACAATCATCAGGTTGTGGTTTACAATAACGGTAATTGCGAACATAGTGATGTTAACTAATGAGTATAGGTTTCTACAAGTCAAGGGATATTCACTAGTGAAATACCATCATCTATTAAGTCTATCTGTCAGTAATATACAGTTATACACGTATTTCTTGAATCACCTAAGATGAAGAAACAAGTATAACTACAAGAAAATAATACATGTGCTACTTTTATGTATAGTTCAAAATGCAAATTGGTGTTTGGTTAACAAAAAGGCTGCATAAAAGAACATTTTCACTTTTAATTCCTTTAATTTTTCTTATCTAACTAGTAATTGGTGTACTTGCCTTCCTAGAATAGATAAGATATTCAATGATAGGGTTTTTAATACAACACATTCATTTCAGATATTGTCAAGTATCCATGTTTAAAGCAGTATGTCACATAGAATTGATAACACCTGGGAAGTAAAATGAGATACTAAACATGTTACCCATGGTTTAGAGTTTGGTATTATCTATAAATGCAGATATGAAGGAATCCATCATTGTGGCACAAGCATTATCCACCACATACAAACTACAATTACAATATTAGTACCTTTCCAGCAGATGATGCACGATATCCTTCAAGTGTCTCCGGTGCAGCAAAAAGATGAAGTGCATCCTCGATTGTATGGACAGGATCTGGACATATATTAAGGTGAAGTAGAAGAAATGGTTGTATAGTCGCTGAGGCTGTGTTACCTGTTTAAAATTACAAAGAAAACACATAAAATTTTATACTAGAAACAGCAAATTTTCCTTTTGAAGCCGAAAAAAGAACAGACAACAGAAAAATGATGGATCACATTCTCAACATAACTATAGAACTGACAAGTCCACATCATTCTCAAGACAGGGTTTATAATGGATATGCAACATTGCAACTTCCAAACTAACACACATTTTGGCTATGGTTGTTCACTTGTTCATTTGTTCTAAATAAATGGAACTAGGCAATTCAAGAACAAACTTGTGGATATCTACCTCAACATGATTTCCTTTGTATCAAAATTGCACAACAGAACCATTATATTAACTTCAAGCTCATAAAGTAGGAGGACCTTCTGTGTAATCAACATGAAAGAAACAAATGGTCTTAGAGAGATAAGGGTAGCTTGGGATACACTGATTGTACAATTCCATCTTATAAGACACACTTTCACCTGTATAGTGTATACTTAATAAAAGAACAATTCCACAGCATGCAATTTTTTTCCTTTTAACTCATTATATCAACATATGGGTAATTAGTGCTCTAAACTGCACATAGTAGCTAAAGCTCATTGGTCCACTCAAACACGATATATTATCTTGTATCTATGACTCATCAAACTTGAGTTGATTCACAAGACACTAGACACAACTAAAAGTAAGCATACTCAGTCTCAATCAAAGGATATCAAACACCTGAGTTGTAACCAATAACCAGAAGTAACTTGCTTTTTTTCCATTTTCATCCGAAATATTCATATTTTATAGAACTGAAATCAATACTGTAATGATGTTTGATCTTATAAAACTGTACTATTTGTATTCTAAACCTGTTTAAAACATAGAAGACTTCATACTAGAAAAGGCAAATTTTGCCTTTTGAAGGAGAAAAAACAACAGAGAACAAAAAAAATGAGGATCAGTGGATCACATTCTCAACATAACCACAGAACTGACAAGTCCCCATAGATAAAGATGTCCATTTCTCTCTACATTGTAATTTTATCTTATATTTAAAAGAAAAAGAAAACAAAATCACCTAGCTATGATGAAAGACACATTTTCCATGTCTAAAATAGTTTCAAATTTGACCTAGCAACAAGAATGATGCCATTACTACAAATGGGTGTAGCAAGCTTATATGAGTAACGTAACTTCTTTTTGAGTTGATTATGAGCATTATAGCTAATGTGTGTATAATCTGCACTTCAAAAAGAAAAAGAATCTGTCTATCTAGACTCCATGAACAGAATTGCCAAAAAAAAAAATTCAAAGGATACCTATAAGTAACTTACCTCTTGCTTTCACAACACTTTTTAGCTGGCCTCCAAAAATCTCACTTAACTTTGATGGAATAAAACTCTGTGTTCTGGTAATTGCAGTTTTGTTCCTTGGGCCAACTGTCTCCCAATTGTCACCATCATCATCACTAACAGATGAAACCAATGACACTTTGCCTCCATTAACAGCAGAAACTTGCCCTTCAAATTTAAGCAATTCATCATGCATTTGATGCATGACAAAACTTAGAAACTCTTGAGCATCTTCTTGCCTGGCAAACATTCAAGTCAGCACCAAAAGGCAATATACAGAAACTCACCATATACAAGTAAGCATAAATTAGTATATAGGTAAATGCATTATGCATTCATTTGTATAAATGCATATTATAACATATGGATGATAAAACTATATAGAGCTTATTCTACAATTGTATATATAGCTAGCAAATGCCCAACAACAGTACAACCCAACTACATTGTATCACTCTTCACACACTTATATATCTTTTTTTCATTTTAACCTTCCTTTTCTAAATATCCGCTCATGATATTCTTACTATCTATAGTCTATGAAGTTTGCATCCACTAGACATCACAACAAACGAAATAATTATTTTTTTGTGACCGTCACAAAAAGATCAATGAAGCTATGTGTGGGTTTGTAACACCAACCCGACTATGGTAGAGTGTAATTGTTGTTTAAAGTTTCAAGAATTGATAGAAACAGAAAGTAACTAACAATGGTCACTGAATATTTTCTTGAGTGAATTATCAAGTCAGCTCACTAATACACACTAATCACCTACTTATAGTGTTAGTTAGAACTAACCATTTACACATTAAGTCCCTCTACTTTCAAGACTTAACATATCCATCACTAAACATACAAACACAAACTAATACAAAGAATTACAATCTAACAATCACCCCCTTAATTCTTTGATTTCACCAACTCCCAAAAGCTTCTTCATTTCTACAAATTTTAACCTCGGAAGAGCTTTAGTTAGAATATCAGCCCTTTGTTCTTCACCACTTATATGCCTCACTACCACCATTCCTTTCTCTACACATCCACGAATGTAATGGTATCTGACATCAATGTGTTTAGATCTTCCATGAAAAACAGGATTTTTCATCAATTGAACAGCTGATTTGTTATCCACATGTA